>MDUD01005066.1:0-88999 GCA_002216565.1 Crithidia mellificae | reverse complement strand
GTCCATCTATAAACCTGTTTTTGCTTCAATCCAATTTCGTTTTTATTTTTCTTTTAGAGTCCATGTTTTTTGTATACTTCTGAAAATTTACCACATATTCTCGTACCCTCTTTTACGTTTTTTTTTTCTCCTTCTTTTTTAAACATCGCAAGATGTTCTTCAATCTCAGTTTATAGTTGTGTTTCGCCACGCTTGCGCACCTTGCCAGTAGAATACAAAGACACTCTTTCTTGTCAAGAGTCGTTGCTTTCACTGGACCTCAAGGAAGACTGTTTGCCAACGTCGAAGGTACAATGGTTTTTTAAGGCTGTTTTATTATCCCTTTTCGCCTTTGTGTTGTTGTGCTCTCAAAGAAAAATGTGTACAGGTATGCGCGTTTAACAGGAAGAAAGGCACAGAAGGTGGTTGTCAGTAAGTGTTTTTTCTTGCTGTTGTTTCAGATTGCTTTCTTTTGTGTCAAAAATTTTGGCTTGTCGTGATGAGTGAGCAGCGGCTCAATGCCGAGTTTTGGTAAATTTGAAGCCCAATCGTCGTTCTTTCTTTCCATCACCTTATTGTGTCGTAATTTCTTCTCTTTCTTTTGTTTTGTTTCCGCTCATCTCCCTTTGCTGCGTATGTGCATGTTTTTTGTTGAAACTCCTATGTAACTTCGCCATTTTTCCAGGTTGCTCTTCTTCCGTTCTTACTTCCCCTTTCTTTTGTTGTTTTTGAGGCTTTCTTAGCCTCTTTGTGCGGTTTATCTTCTTCAATGCGTTAAGCTCGATCAGCTTTCCTTCTTTAACTCAAAAAATAAGTATCACTTTATCTAAACAAAGCTTCGCTGGCTTTCAAATGACTTGTGATTTAATTACTGTAATTAGAGAGTTTTAGCCGTCTAATAAACAGTTAAAGAAGAGGTGATGCTCTGTTCCACCCACGAGTTTACGCTGCTTGCGAGCCAATTTGGCCGAGCACTTCATTGGAATTGTCTAAAAAAGTATGTTGTTTAAAAAAAAGATGAAACTTTTAAGTATGGGGTGAAAAGCTAAGCAATAGAGAGGCTTTGAGAAGCGAAATCCTAGTCTTAAGCCGCACTCTCATTTACAGTAATTTGCGTGGCGTCGGCAGTTGATAAAAAGATTGGCATCCGTGACACGCTACATGCACAAAAATCTGTTTTAAGCTCTTCTTCTCCTGCTCCTTCTCTGTTGCGCTACAATTTTTATTTTCGAGTTTCTCCCTTAAGCACACAGATAAGGGCGTATTTTCAACAAAAAAATAGTAGCCGAATCACAACTGCCTTTTACTTTTTCTTCGATTTTTTCCGGCTGTAGGTCTTTTTTCTTTGCTTTCAGCCTCTGTGGTGGTTCTTTCGCCCTTTTTCTTTTTTCTCCTTTAGCTTTTCCAGTGTATACGCACGCACCACATACTAAATTAATGCAGCAGCAGCAGCGTCGTGACTCGCTCGGCGAGGGCGAAGTGGAGGCGCCGCCGCAACTGCCGCTGACAGACGGCCGCTACTACGCCTGCCGCCGCTGCCGCCGCATTCTCTCCGAGGCGCAGTGGTTCTCCGCGGGCTGCGTGGAGTGCAGCGCGACAATGGGCATTCCCGACCGCGACAACCTGCTGGACTTCGCCACGCCGCACTTTCACAACTTCATTGGGCTCATCGCGCCGGGTCAGTCGTGGGTGGCTCGGCTGATCATGAAGGCTCGGGCGGAGACGAACGGTATTTTTGCGGAGACGCTGTCCGATGACGAGTCCGCCGCGGATGAAGAGGACGACGAGGGGGAGCTCGATGATGGACTGGTGGAGGAGGGCAAGGAAGGGGAGGGCGGTGTGGCGGGGGGCCACCTGGGAGAGGAGGCGACCACCGCGGCTGCCGTCTCGCCTGACGTTGCAGCCTGGCTGGGCGATGATGACGACGCCGTTCCGCGACTCAAGGTGTCTGCCGCCCCTGCGGTAGAGCCGCCGGCTGCGGTGGCGGACAGAGACCACACAGCGGAGGCCACAAATGACAACAACAACGGCAACGACAACAACAATGCTGGTGACGACGATGACGTAGAGGGCTTGCTGCGCGATTTAAAGCGAGTAAAGACGGAGCCAGACCACAATGCATCAGCTTAGACTCCAAGTGCGTATACCGGCTTAGTGTGCATGGCGGATAAACAACAAAAAAACTGAGCTCTGAAGATGAGAAATGTGTTGCTTGTTTTCTGTCCTACTTTTTGGCTTGTAATTTACTGAGGCCGCGCCGCTGCGTGGCGTGAGCTGTTGACTGGGATGTGCGCTTATAAAATTATTCTTCTTGCACGCAATTAACAGTTGCTGTATTAATAAAAAAAAAAAAGAAAGGAAAGATTGCGTCTGCTCTCAGGTGGTGCATTGGCGGCCATCAGCTTTGGAGCACTTTAAAAATTAAATGATTATACTTTTTTGCTTACTAAGGTGCAACATTTGGCCACAAGCTCGACGAGACGCTTTTCAGGACGGGAGTGTCGTCCGATAATAAATGTTTATACCTAGAGGAAAAAAACATTTTCTCATGTGCCCAGAGGAAAAAAGTGTCGCTGCAAGCGATCTAACGTTTTCGTTCCACGTACAATTAGACAGTAGAGAAATTCTCCTTTTTTTTCTTTCCTCTATTTTTTATTTTCCTTTGTAGCCTTTGTTTAATAACAGATCTTGCATCGGTACTTGAGAAGAAAAAGAGCCTTATTAAAAAGGGCTTTTTCTGGTTCATTCATTGCGCTTTGAATTTCACTCTGTACCGCCATTTACCACGGGGAAAGACAGGTGATAGAAAGCAAGATACATTACCACTACTACGCACTAGAGTTATTTCTAATCGGTGCAAAGCAGTGACGCTTGCTTTGACCATGCAAGCAGCTACGCAGGCAGAGATGGCAAGCCGCCCTGGCACGTGGCCAGTAGTTGGTGGCGAGGCCGCGACAGCAGCACACACGTCCACTCTGCTCACCGCACCAAAGACAGCAGAGGCGGCAAGCGACGCGGCGAGCGCCTTTGCAGCGTGCTGCCGTGCGCTGAGCCACAAGGCGAACACGGCTCTCGTGGCCCAACTCCCGCTACTGCAAAGTGGGGAGGTGGTGGATCTGAGCCGCAACTACATCGGCGCCGCGGGTCTGCAGGCGGTTGCGGTGGTCCTGCCCTCCAACTCCAACGTAAGAGAGGTGCGCGCGCCGCGCAACGGGTTAACCAACGATGCGGTGGTGATCTTCTGCCGAGCCATGCGCGGGCACGGTCGCTTGGCCGTGCTCGACTTTAGTCACAACACAGACCTTTCATTGGCGGGTGGCTTGGCGCTGCTCTCCCTGGCGCAGCAGCTGCCCTCGCTGCGAGAGGTGCACCTGGACGGTACGCACGTCCCGCCAGTGGTGCTGAGCAAGCTGCAGCGTGCCTTGACGGCCAACGCGTCACGGCAGCCTGCCAGGGCGGCGATCAGCAGCGGTGGCAGCAGCGCGGCTTCGCCCATCGCTGCAGAGGAGGACGGTGTCGCGTTTCACCAGAGCTCGACAACAGCTAAAAGGTCAATTTTTGACACCACCAACGGCACAGGGCTAAAGCGTGGGAGCCGTGTTCCAGGAAAGGAGGAAGAGGCGCAGGAGGCTGCCGTACTGTCCGCGCTTGAGTCTCGCGTGCGGGCCGCGGTGCGAGATGGGTACCAGCTGCCGCCCGCCGTGCCCTTCACCGGATGGCGTGTGCTGGAGGTGCCCATTCTGGCCCCGCCGTTTCTCTTCGACACGGAGGTGGCGCTGCTGTGCACCGAGGTTTTTCCACGGCTGAATGAAGAATTTGCCGCTCGGCAGCTTCTGCTGTGTCCGGTGCTCGTGGTCGGCTCTACCGGAGTTGGCGACGCGAGCGCCGAGGCGACGGAGACGAAGGTGGGTGCTCGATTTCCTAAGAGTCAGGCAGCGCAGCGCACCATCGGGTCGTACAACCGCGAGCTGCACTTTTTGCCCGTCTGCGACGTGACGGCTGCCGTGGCGCGTGGACGTTTCGCCGCGATTGAGCTGATCGGCGACCGCCCGGGCGACTACGCGCAGGCGTCAGCTGCGGAAATGCTGGAGCTGCAGGCACGCTATGCCACGAGCGCCACAAATCAGCGTCACGCCGCCTTTGTAAAGACTTCCGCCGAGGAAGGTGCAGGGAACGACGGGCAAAGGGACGACGACGCAGGCGGGTACGCGGAGAGGGAGCGCGGAACGTTGCAGCCGGTGCTGTACACGGCGCACGAGGCGGCGCTGCTGCGCACTCAGTGGCTCGTCATCGCCACACGCCGCGAGACTCGTGCGCTGCAGCCGCCCGCCGCCCTCGCGCCGCTCCTGACGGCGGACCCGAGCGTTGCGCACCCGGACCGTCACCGCGCCGTGGTGCGAGACATCGTGTATGATGACAACCTCGCCACCGTCGGGGCGACCGGATCACTGCGAAACGACCAGCGTGGGAACGTTGATGGCGGTGGCGGCAACGGTGGAGTGCAGAGCGGACTGACGTCCATTGCTCGCACGTTGGAGTGGGACTACGCGGCGGAGGAGCATCAGTGGAAGCGGCACGTGGCGTGGCGCCGCCACGTCGTGTCATCGGCCCCGGTGCCGGAGCTGGTGCTGTCGCAGTACCGCGCCTCGTTCGACTGCACCGACGCTGCTGGTGCCCTGCGTCTGAAAGATTTGGAGGGCTTCACAACTGGCATCTACCGCCGGCTGCGCACCATCGTGCAGACATGCCTGGAAGAGCGCGACGCACTCGCGAGGGAGGGCGATGGCGAGGTGAATGCAATGGACACGGCGGCCAACGCCTTGACCGTTTCTGGCGCTTCCAAAAGTCTCAACTCACGCAACATTAACAGCACCAACGACGATGTACAAAAGATTTTTCACCAGCTAGGGCTGCTGAAGGTGTGGAGCAGCACGTACGTCCAATCAGTCGCGGCGCTGAGCAGCGGCGCCATCAAGAAGAACGTCATGAACCGCATCGTCCTGTACGCCGCCAACCCACCCAGCCGCAACTCGCTGCTCGTCCACGGCCATGACGTGAACGGGCTGGCGATGCTCATGTGCCGTGCAGCGAGTCGGCTGCTGAGCCTGCAGCACGCCTACACCCTCGCCCTCTACTCCACCCGATCCAGTGTGCTGCTCGAGGAGCCGACCGACGTGCGCAGCTTTGTGGTGCACGTGGCGTCGCAGCTGACGACGGACGCGGCGGTGCTGCGCTACCTCCACGCGGAGGTCGACACGGAGCGGCTGTGTGCCTTCTGTCTGCAACTTCTCTCTGGCACGGTGCGTTCCACCGCGAAGGGTGCTGCGTCTGCGCGTGCCCAGGCGAGCGGTGGCAGTGCAGGAAGGGCAGGCGTGTCGGGCACCACCTCCACCGCCGCCGCCGTCCTCACCGCAGCGGGACTGCCGGCATACGTGGCGCAGTACGTGCTGGGCGGAAAAGCGGCAGCGAGTGGTGATGCTGGTGGCGGCGAAGTGAACAGCAGCAGCAACAACGTAGGCAGGACGGACTCCACAGTCAATACGTCCGCGGTGCAAGGCGGTAACAACAACAGCGATGCCGTGGGCGGAACCCACGCTTTTGTGGTTGTGGTGGACGGCATTGACCGACTGACACGACCCGTGCAGCCGTGTGGTGCGTTGGTGCACCTCACTGCGGGCGGTGGCGCCGCGGGCGGCAATCGCGCGGAGCCCGCCAACTGGTCCGACGAAGGGTCCGCGGCCGCAGCTACCGCACCGGCATCGCCCTTCTCCAAAGCAGGCGGCACCACCACCACCGCCACAGCTTCATCTGCAGTAGGTGCGGAACCCAGCAGCTTGCTGAGCGCGCTGCTGCCCCGAGCGCTGGCCCGCAACGTTCGCGTCATTGCCAGCTGCATCACGGACAGCAGTGCTTACGACGTGCTGCGTCACCTGGGCCGCGACAGCGTCGAGACGCTCAGCCTCGGCCAGGTATCGGCGAACGAGGTCGAGCAGTACCTCTCGCCCGCCATTCTCTCCCGCCTTGGCCTGACCTTCTCCGAGGACGACTTCGAGTGTGCGCGGGCGAAGAAGGACGCTGCGGTTGGAGAGTACATGCGCTACCTGCAGGACGCCGCCCGTGGCGCGCAGGAGGCTCCCGACTTTCTGACGCAGTCGCAGGTCATTCAAGCTTTTCCGCAGACGACGATGGACGCCGCACAAGGCGTGTACGACCGGCTTGTCTGCGCCTTCGGCCTGCCGCTCACCCGCAATGTGCTCGGTTTTCTGACCGCGTCGCGGTGGGGGCTGACGGTGCCGGAGCTACGCGCGTTGCTGCCGCAGCTGTCCGCCTGCCGCCTGCAGGAGCTGCTGCGGCTGCTGCGACCCGTCCTCGAGCCCGACACCCCGCAGGAGGCATCTGTCATGATGGGTGCTGCGAGCGGTAACGCGCAGCTCGGCACCGTGCGCATCGTCGTCCGGTCTTTTCTTGATGTGGCGCACCACGAGGCGCTGCAGGTGGTGACGGACGAGCAGCAGATCGAGAACGACCATCGGGTGTGGCACACGCAGCTGGCGCAGTACTACTTGTCCATCGTGTACCGCTGTCTGACCTCGCCGCCACCGGGAAAAACAAAAGAAAACGGTGTGCGGCGCGGTGGGAAGGAGGCCGGTGCGGTGGGGGCCTCAACGCGCCTGCCGCGCAGCCGACCAGCGCTGCTGGCGGAGCACCGGCGCGCCATGAAAGAGGTGATCTACCACATGACGCAGAGCGGCGCCTTCTGGGCCCAGCTCGACGCCACAGTGCTCTCGTTACCTTTCCTGCAGCAGGTGTACGAGTTAGGGTTGGGCTACGTCTTCTTGCGCGACCTCACGGCTGCGTTCAACGAGCGCTATCAGCGTCATCTGCTCGGCGAGGATATCGGCGAAGCAACCTGGCAGCAACAGCAGCAGCAACCGCACACTCCGCAGTCACCTAAGGCCGTGTCGCCTGTGTCCCCGTCCTCGCCGAATGCCACGACAGGCGTCAATGCGGAGGGGCCGCGGTACGCGCTGCCGGCGGTGCTGACACGCATGCGCGATTACGTGCGGTTTGCACACGACCGCGGATTGCTGCTCTCGCTGCGGCCCAAACTCGTGACCCAGACGGCGCTTCAGATCCCCGCGAGTACGCTGAACAGCGTCCAGCGCGACACCGTCGCCTACCTCTACCGCCAGCTTGTACAGCAGCCGCGTGGGCAGCAAACAGACGACGCGCGCCGCCAAAGTCTGCATCGGGCCCTCTACTTCACCAGCACCACGAACAACAGCGCGGCAGCCGCGGCGGCGGCGGGGAAGGCGGCGGCGACGCACCTCGGCCCCATCACGTGTGCCGCCTACCTCCCCAATCGCAAGTTTATTGTGACGGCCAGCCGTGATCGCTCGCTGGCCTGGGTAAACCCGCAGTCCGGCGCCGTCATTTGGCACGCTCGCCAGCCCACCGCGCCCGTGCAGTCTCTCACGATGAGCCGCACCAGCGCGTACGTCGCGGCCGTCTCGGAGGACCGCACGGTGTGGATCTACGACGGCTTGCAAGGGAAGCTCGTGTCGCAGTGCCGCGGCAACGAGTGGTTTGACGCGCCCATCGCCGCCGTCACCTTCTCCGCGCGAGGCCGTTATGTGTGGGTCGTCACAACGGACACCCGCGCCCGCTGCTTTGAGTGCGAGACAGGGCAGCTGCGGTGCTCGCTGGGCGTGACCGAGCTGCTTGGGAAGCCACCGCGGCGCACCTCCGACACACGCGCGACTCACACAAATGACCCTTCTGATGCCGGTGATGATGCCAGCAACAGCTTGGGTGACAGCAGTAGCGAGGCCTACGCGGAGGTGGTGCAGTGCAGCGCGTCGGAGTGGCGGCGCAAGCGAAATTATTTGTCCGTGCTGCCGGATGCGGACAGCGATGAGGTGTGCACGACGGTGGCGGCCTGCGAGGCGCGGCAGTGGAAGCTGCTCCCGTGGAAAGCTGCCACGAGCGGCGCACACGCAGAGTCCGCCCAGACCACGGCAGCGCATGACGTGGCGGAGAAGGCAAGGGATACACTGGTGTCCTTTGAGATGGCAGCCCGGTGCCGGCTGCTCTCCAGTGCGACCCAGGCAAATGCGCAGTGGACGACGACGACGGCGACGACGACAGCTTCGGAGCGGCCGGAAGGGTACAAGTGGATGGTGCCGTGGGAAACACTGGCGGTGTCAGAGCAAAAAAGTGAGTCCTCCCGTGCTTTGCTCGTGTTCGCACAGCCAGTCGAGCACGTCTCTGAGGTTCACCTGCTCTCTCTCTTCTCTGCAAACGCTGAGCACAAACCGGCTGCTGCTGCAGCTGCGGCAGTGCGGTGTGTCTTCGCTGCGTCTGGCACCACCGCAGGGGATGCGGTGGCGGTTCTTCGCGCCTCTCCTGACGGGCGATGGCTTGCAGTGGGCCTGCAGAGCGGCAAAATCGGCCTCTTTGACATCTCGTCCGCACACCACACGTGGACAAGACAATTGCAACAACAGCAACAGCTGAGTGGCGCTTCCTGTGCTGATGACAGCGCTGCGTTGGCGTCTGCCACGGTGACGTGCGAGCCAACCTGCGTGTATACTGGGCTCATGCCTGCTCTTGGCTTCGTCTCTGCTCCAATTTGCGCCATTGCGTTCCACCGCAATGGTCAGCTGCTCTTCGCGCTGGGCCGCTCGCTGCAGTGCTGGCGCCTGCCGATAGACCCATCAACCGAAAGGGCGGACGCGGAGGAATCGGTGGGCGAGTACGTGTGGGCCCAGACCCCGACGTGCCTCACAGTTTTGCCACCCCCTGTTCCACCGAGCAGCGATGTGGAGCTGCCATCCACCATTGCCGAGGTGTGCGTGGGAGATGAGACGGGTCGACTGACACTGCTAGAGCTGTGGAAGCCTAACTACTAGTGTTCTTTTTTTTCCGATTTTTTTCTTTGCACGATATGTACATACAGAAGCTGGATGTAATGAAATTGATTTGCTTCCTGCCTATTATTTCTCCTCTTGATTTTGACTTCCATGTAGATTGCACGAATGTAAAAGTTCACAAATTCTCTCTTTTTTTTAACAGTACGTTTTGTTTCAGCTTTGTTGCAATGTTTAGTTGCCATTTGTTTTTCTGAACACACAAACACGAAGCCCCCCAAAAAAATAAGTCGTTTCGAATCTGACGTTAGACACAAAGATGGCGCGAGTATTGCCTAAATGGGCATTTGTAGGTTGTATCGACGGATAATCTGAGAAGGAGAAAAACTCAATATTACCTCGTCTGAGCAGATGTTCCTTCATTCCAGTTTTGCGAGATTTAGTAATTCACAGACAACCTTCTGGAAACTCTGAGCACACTCTATGTTTTTTTTTCCTCAAAAAAGAGCAAATACGCGTTTAAGAAAAGTAAGAAACAGCCTTTTGCCATCTTATTTTAAACCTACACTTTTCTTCTCTTTAAAATACACCTCTCTCTCTTTTTCATTCGGCTTTTTTATTGTCTGCACATTCTTCTTGTGGAGTCAGTACACTGTACATTCGAGCACATCGTTTGGAACACAAGCGAAGTGTACTTGTGCCCCTGAGAAATACGCAACACTAGTAAATTGGGCTATCTTTTTTAAGCTCACCCTTTCCTTGTGAGGGACGAAGTACTTGCTGTAGTGTACAGTCTAACGCGCCATCCCTTTCCAGTCTTGCAAATTTGTATCACTGTCTTTAAAAAAAAAAAACCATAAGCAGAAATTCTGTTGTACCAGTATACCCATTTTCCCTTCTCGCTCCAGTGACTTTTTGCAACACGTTTGCGGCAAGTAAGAGCCACGTAACACATAAATACCCAAGCACGCGCACGCACACTCTTAAAAAAAAAAAATTGGAGTGGCAAATTGAGAAGTGCTACTTGTCGAGGAGGTTACATGTTTTGGAGCCCACTCAGAGTCAAACAATATAAAAATCTTTCTAGGGGTTGCAAGCTCTTTTGCTTTTGTGCAAACCAGGAAAACCAAATTGAGGGGCACAGGCGCAGGTACACGCACATACCCTAAAATACGTGTGTGAACTGACCGCACCTTTGCCAATTTTAAACCCTTTAGATAATCAGCTTACTTTTCGCTTGTGCATATGTCAAGAACGCCCTCAACGAGCACGGCGGAGCCGCATTCCTCTTCCGCCCTCGCGTCACGGCACAAGCGTTCCCTCTCGGAGCAGTCCGCTCTCACCCCATCTTCCTCGGTCGCGCCGTCTGTAAACTCCTCCTACAACGGCCCGTTGCACGGGCGGCGGCCGGCGGCGGGTGTGACGACGGTGCAGAAACGCCGCTTCCGCACGCAGTCGTCCACAGTGGGGCAGGGCACGCGTCGAACGGCCACCTCCTCCACCACGCCAGCCACCGCCGCAACGACGAGCGGGGACGGTCACGCGGTGGCCATGCACACCCGCCCTGCAGCGGAGCACAAGTCAGACAAGACGTCAAACGACGCCGCGGCGGTGGTGCTGCCCAACATTAACTCCGGCACTTTCCAATCGGGCGTGACACGGACCGTGCAAGCGAGTGCGGCGCCGCCTCAGAAAGAGGACGGAGGTTCGTCGGAGAAGCCGAAGAGCACATCGGCAGGCGTTGCGGCTGCGGCGGCTGCTGCTGCCACTAACACCACCGCAGCAGCAGGGAACGAAAAGAAGGCGCCGCGCGACTTGTCTGCGTCCACCCCAAGCAAAACTAGTAGTTGTACCAATTTAGGTTCCGCGACTGCCGCTGCCTCGACAAGTCAACAGTCCGTCATCAAGAAGGCAAACCCGAGCTCACTGAATCGCACCACGCCGCAGACGGTGTCAGGCGGTAAAGGCACGGCAGCGGCCAACAACGCAGCAGGTGGTGACCCGCCTTTGACCCCGGTGGATGCCGAGCGCACGGGCAGCAGCGCTCACGCAGACTCGCCGCAGCCCATCCCACCAAATTCGTCTGTCCCATCATCGCACGCCATTAAACGGCGTGCGAGCGACACGGCCTCTACCGTAGCGGACGGCGGCGACACCGCCGGCGATCCGCGTTCGTCCGTCAAGAGTGGTAACAACAACAACAGCAACAATAGTTACAAAGCATCTCCTGCACCGCAGCGGGAGCTGTCGTCGCTGTCGCGGCGTGAGTCCGTCGCCTCCGCCAGTGCTCCGCCCGCCGCAGCTCTCTCGCTGCCGTCACCTTCGTCCAAGTCGACAAAACGAGTCGATGACGCCACCAGCGCCGCCGGCGCGGTCACGCCTACCTCGCTCGGCCCGCTGCGGGACAGTACCCGTGTCAACAGCGGCAACAACAACACCAACAAGAGCAACAGCGAGGGGTCGGAGCAGCAGAAGACGAAGAAGGTGAACGCGGACGGTGCGACGGCGCCCGGCAGCCGCCGCGACTCCGCCCTCCCCTCCACCACCCACCGCTCACCGCAGGTCTCACCCGCCGCGGAAGGGGCGTCGCCCTCTGTGACTTTGCCTCGCGTCAGCTCGCAGCTGCCCGTGCACCGCGTGGCGTCGCAGCTGTCCTCGACGAACTCGCAGCGCGCAAGCGGGACGCCGGCGCCGTCGAGCGTCGACTCTGCCGGGGCGGAGCTGATGCGGGGCACGAGCCCTGCGGTGCCACCCCTGCCGACATCCGCAAGCTCGTCACGTCTGCAGCCGCACCCGCCCTCCACCACGACCCTCCATCGCACGTCCTCCACGTCCTCCACAGGCCCGTCCGCGCCGGCTCTGACCGCCGTCAAGGAGGAGAAGGCGACGCAGCAGGCGTCGCGGCACACCTCGCAGTTGAAGAGCAGCACCACTTCAGGCAAGTCAAACACCGCCAGCTCAGGAAAGACAAGTCGCGGCCTGCTGCTGCCGGCCATTGTCAACATCTTCAGCTCGCCGACGTCTTTGCGCAACTTTGGTGCGACGTGTTACCTGAACTCGGTGGTGCAGTGCCTTCTGGCTACTCCAGGACTTCTGCGCACCCTCGATAAAGACCGCCAGCGCATCATCACGGAGTGGGAGGGCAAGAAGGGCAACAAGTTTGACGAATCCCACCGGCGCAGCTGTGCGGAGCGCAACGCCCCGGCGACCTCGGCCCTCCTCGACCTCGGGACGGCAAAGCCAAAGCAGGAGACGCCGACGCCGCAGCTGCTGCTGAGCCTCAAGGCGGCGTGTGGGGAGTGCAACGAGGAGTTTGCCGGCAACGGGCAGAACGACGCCCACGAGTTCCTCATCACCCTCCTGGGTGTGATTGATCAGGAGGTGTGCCGCAGCAAGCCGGAGGCCTACCAGACGATGAAGGACGTGGAGGACGAGTGCAAGCGGGACGCCTACGCGCGCTGGACGGAGCGGCTGCGGCGGGAGAACGACTCCACCATCTACGACTACTTTGGCGGGGTCACGGGCAGCACGGTGCAGTGCGCCACGTGCGGCCTCATCTCCTACCGCTTCGAGGCGCAGCTGGACATCTCCTTGCCCATGGCGTACAACAGCGGACCGCGCGCCGTCGCCGGCTCTGGGGCCAACGAGGGCAAAGACGGAAAGGCCCGCCCTGAGGAAGTGGTGGCGGTGGACCTGCTGCTGCACGACATGTTCTTCAGCGACCGCGGCGAGTACCTCTCCGGCCCGATGCAGGTGACGTGTGATCGGTGCAAGAAGCTGCGGGACAAGACGATCTGGTCGACCATTGAGCAGTGGCCGCCCATCTTGGTGTTGCACCTGAAGCGCTTCAACAACGCCGGCGTAAAGAACGAGTCGGCCTTGATTTTCCCGTACACCTTCTGCCCTTTTGGGCGGGTCAAGTACCACCTCTACGGCGTGTGCTGCCACCGTGGAACGGCGTCGTTTGGCCACTACACGAGTTACGTCTACACGGACGGGGACGCGACGACGGTGCAGCTGCCGCAGCGGCCGGCAGCAGCGGCGAGCGCGTCGGTGGCGCACAACGGCGACCGCGCGGAAGGCTCGATGGAGGTGTTTCGCAGCCCGCCGTCCGGTAGCTTTGCGCGCAGCGTGGAGGACGACTTCGACTTTGGCGAGGAGCGCGACCTGCCTAGCGGAATGAACGTGACTCAGGTGAAGACGCACGGCGGGGGCGGTGGTGCTGGTGGTGGTAAGGACGGCAGCAGCGGTAATGGTAATGCGAGTAAGGCGGGGAAGTGGTACTTCTGCAACGACGAGACGATCACGACGGTCTCTGCGTCGGAGGTGGTGAGCAAAACAAAGGACGCGTACATTCTTTTCTACCGACGTGTTGCGTAGAGAAAAAGAGGAGAGGCGAATCCGACAAACGCACTCACACATAAAAAGAAAACCCTGCTGTGATGGCTCTCTGTTTTCTTTCATGTAGCTCGCCACTCTCACACGCTTGTGCCAGAAGAGCGAAAGTGGCATTGTACACCATTACCATGCAGTTTCATCAGAATCAAGCTTCTGTTTTTTATGGTCAGCCAAAAGCGACGCGTTAAACTTTGGCGCGACAAAGCTCTTTCTCTATTTTCTAGGTTTTCAACTGTCCTCTCTGCAAATATGCCGTTTTTGTTTTTAATTAAACTAAACAATCTTCCTATATTTGGCAAATGAATTTTGTGTTTTCCGTGTGTTGAGAGCCCTGCATCTGTCCTCTTTATCCTGCTCTCAACCGCAAATGAATAACAATTAATGCTATGTGTTGGTGCTTTTTGATTTCGTCTTGCAGTTCATACGCCTCGTTCGTTTCCTCTTGATGCTGCACTAGCCACAACAGTTTTTATTCCGTGTGCCTAGTGTACTTCTCATTTTTAAGTAATGTAGTTGACTTCTTCAACCTTTTTTTTCCTACACTCGTATCCATATTTGACGTATTTCTATTATTTCGGTTGTCTTACGATTTCAATCTCTTGTTTCCCAACAACCCGTTCAAAGCTCTGTGTATATGTCCTGCTCACAAGATGTTCTCCGCTGTTTAATTAGCGTCAATCGTTCAAACATTGTGACGTTGATTGCTCATAGGCAAAATGTTGAACGAGAGCAAAGATCTGATAGCCGGACCTGAGCCACTTCCATACTCACCTTTTTTTTCTAGATACTTGCAATGTATGTTCTGCTGCTGTGCGTGTAGTGTGTTTTTGATTACTAGTTGCATCTTCTTTTTTCCGTTGCTTTTGATTTGCTTTGTTGCCGTCAACCAAACAAACAAATATTTAAAAAAAAGGAGGTATGCTGTCAAAGCCAATTTGAACGAAGGTGAGAAGTACAGAATTTTTTTCTGCCGATAGCTTTTTGGTGCAATGCTCACGTACAACAAAGAACATGAGATGCTTGCTGATTGTGGCGTGATTGCAGTTTTTTCTGGATAAATACTTTTAATGCAGCCAGAGAAAGGATCTCAGTGCTGCTCTTGCAAAGCCATAACTCAAGTCGTCGCGTCTAGTGCAATGCTGATGACTTAGTGGTGAGAACAAGGAAAGAATCTATGCACCTGTAGTACTACTGCACTTCAATTACAATCTGGATATGCTTTGAAAGTTCCTTAGTGAACCTTCGCAACCAGCTCTACCTCTCACTTTCGTCACTTCTCGTGTAAATGTCTTTGCAAATTTGTACCTAAAAATATATATTTCTCAATCTCCCCGGTTTTGTTTTTCTTACTTTTATCGTGTGCACAAAATGTACCCATATTGCCGTTTTCCCCCAAAGTATGCAACCAGAGTATCGTACAACTTTATTTGCTTGAATTTCTTTTTCTGCATTTCATACAGAATTGGCCGTGAAAGCAAGGTTTTTATACTCCTGCTGCTTTCGTTCAATTTAGTCCTATCAAGTCCGGTCTCGTTACACCATTGATTCTTTGCTTGTTTATTTTTATCACTTGTAACGAGTTTTCTCTTCATCTACCCACTCACACACATACGCACACCATCAAATTCCTTTTATTCGCACTCGACTTTTTTTTCCCCTTTTATTCTACCTTTTTGTTCTTAGTGCTAAAGCAACCATGTCTGGTGGTGCACCCATCTCTGTCAAGGTTGACGTGCCGTCGCAAGTCAAGGGCCACGGCACGTTGGAGATGTCCTACTATATTTACCCCATCACCATGCGGCTGCCCGGGTTTATGAGCGATGCCCGCTTCAACCGTCGCTACAGCGACTTCGAGGCGCTGCGCGCGCAGCTGTCCGCCGTGTACTGGTACTGCATCGTACCCCCGATCCCGGAGAAGGAGTCGGTGCAGGATAAGCTGGGGAAGCTGCCACGCATGGTGACGGCGGGCAAGGACACCCCAGGTGCGGAAGCGGAACTGCTCGAGTACCGCCGCATCAGTCTCCGCCGCTTTCTCCAGCGACTCGCCTACCACCCCATCCTGGGCCGCTCGGAGTTGCTGCAGAAGTTCACGAACGACAACGAATGGCGCCAGTGCACCCGCGACCCGGTCAAGGCCCCGCCTTTCCTCGCCACGTCACTCGAGGACCGCGCCAAGTCGTGGGTGACGTCGAGCTCCGCGGGCGGGGCGGCAGCAGCGGCGGTGGCACCCAACGGCGCAAACGGCGGCGGGGCGGCCGCCTCCATGAGCCCGAGCGGGGCCGCCTACCAGGCCGCGCTGACGCAGGAAACGGTGGACGCCGCGACGTGGCGGGCCACCGCGGACTACATTGCCGGGCTGGAGGGCAACCTGAAGAATTTGCGCAATCTGCTCGAATCCCTCGTCGACCGCCACCGCCGCAACGCCGTCGCCATCAACAACTTTGCGGCGTCATTTGGCTTGCTCGCGGAGGGGGAGGAGGACGCGGAGTTGCGCGGCGCCATTGAAGGGGTGCGGGACTGCGGGCGTAAGGTGGGTGATGTGTACAACAAGCACGCGGACAACGAGTCGACGCGGCTGGTCAGCACCCTCAGTTTCTACGTAGGGATGTGCGCCGCCGTGCGCGAGACGCTGTCGCACATGTTCAGCGCCCAGCAGTACCTCCGCAACCTGGCGAAGAAGGGCCAGGACCTGCAGGCGAGCATGGCGCGTGGGCAGCAGGGCAGCGTCGTGCAGATTCAGAGCGACATTCAGTTTGTGAATGAGCAGCGTGCTCGGCTGGAGGAGGATCTGCGCAGCGCGGAGAAGACCTTTCGCGACGAGTTTGTGCTCTTTCACGAGAACAAGCAGTACGACGCGAAGGACATGCTGAAGAAGTTTGGCATGCTGGAGCTGAGCTTTTCGGAGTCGATGAAGCAGGAGTGGGAAGCCCTGGTGCCCATGATTGACACACTCAAGTCGTAGTTCAACAGAAAGCTCAACTTTGGTTGAAAAAAAATTGATGGTCTGATCACTCGCCATAAGGTAGTTTTCTTCCTTCTCTTTGCTCTTGCAACAAAGCTGCAATCTCTCTTTAAGATGTGCTTTCTCTTTTTCTTTTTCCTTTGCTCTCTTGTACAAAGTCTTAGCAGTTTTGCTTTGTGCTGCAAGCCTTTTCTTTTTCCACTATTACCTTTCTTCTTTGTGTTTGAATGTTGCTTTACAAGTTGTACAGAAGCCTGCCTGCAGGCGAAAAGAAAACCATTAAAGTGAGTTATATCAACCTTTTTTTTCTTGGCGTTAAAGTGCCTTTGAACGTGCTCGACACCACAATCACTAGCAAAAGACGTCATTGACTATGTCTGACACATTTACTGGCATCAGTTCTCATCTAGATGGTACTGCTCTCTTTATGAAGTGCGATAGCCTGTCAAGGAAAAGCGTTTTGTGTATGTTGTTGCATAAATATGAATATTTAAAAAAAAATTTCTATTTAAAGAAGTCAACATTCTCTAGTACATCTACACTAGCATATATAGCCTTTCTCCTCTATCCCTTTTACTTATTGTATTTCCATCATCCTTATCAACGCAGCTGCTACTGGCGTAGCCGCAACAAAACTTCTACCGAGGGGCCACAAAGGCTACACCACTGCTTCCGTAAACGCTACGTAGACATCCTTGGTGCTCAGCAACACCAGTAATACTATCAACTACGATTATCGACTTCCATCAAAACAACCTTTACAGAAACATCAACCAAAAAAACGCTTAATGAAAGATAGGCCGCTTTGACGCAGAATGAGACTACTAACCCTTGTAACTTCACAATCCCATAGTCGCTTAGGTGTTTTTGCACCTCTCGTCTTAGCTGCTCTGTTCATCACTGTGGTTGCGGGAACAGAACACAGCTCAGCAACGCTGCCGCATCGATGCATCCACAGCCACTCCCATGCTCTCAAGAGCATCGCAGACAACGCTTCTCTGTTAGAGGTGGAATACATCCGCACGGTGGACACCATCAGCGATGATCCGACAACGTTTGCGCGCCGTCGCTTCTCTGACAGGACAGCCGCAGCAAACCTGACTCAGCGACGAGTGTCAACGCAAGCTGCAGAGGAGGAGTCGACCGAGGTGGGCACGAAATTTGACCCTCTTACACTAGCGGGGTACGCCTCCCCTTTCTCGTCCACTACCTACCCTCCCCTTCGCATCCACTTTGACGTGTCGCATCTCTTCAACACGAGTCATTTCTGCACCTGGATTGGGGCCCAGCGCAGCGACAAGCTTGGCGGCACGGTGTCATGTGGACCTGACGACCTTTTCAGCGCTTGGAAGCGCGACTTTGTCCTGCACCGCGTGTTACCCACCCTAGGACGCTCCGTAGAGCAGTGGCTGCGCCTGAGAGACGAGTCCGCCGCCAAAGACGGAAAGAGCGGCACTTCGCGGGTGATTGTTTCACAAGGTATTTGCGGGCCGAGCGTGGACATTCCCCTGTCTCACACCACGGACGGGGTCTACAACAGTGACTTCATCGTCTACGTGCTGGCTGCCCCACTGCATGACACCGTCACCACGTCCAACGCGCGCGCCAGTACCGCTGCTGCCGCCGCCGCCACCACATCTGCATCGACGTCATCGCGCACGATTGCGTGGGCCACCTACTGCGCGGTGGAGCGTCGAACTGCACGACCGCTCGTTGCCGTGATGAACTTTGTCCCTTCGTCTCTGGTCATTCGCGAAGCACGCGCTGCTTCTGCTGCGGCTGCGGCACCGCCTTCCCTCCTTCGCTCCGCGCTGCGCGTCGTCAAGCGGATGTGGGAGTTTTTTGGCTTCTCGCGCGATCACGCGGAGTCGAGCGGGACGGCGGAGAGTCGCCTGCGCAGTGCTGTCTACGACGGCAGTGCAGTACTGGAGGTGTTCTTTTCCCAGTGGACCACGCAGCACGCCCGTTCTCTCCTGCACGAGCTCTTGCACGCCCTCGGCTTTGCGCCGACGCAGCTGCAGAAGTACGCAACGGCGGTGGCAGCGGACGCGTTGACGTCGCGTGGTAGGGCCACGGGGGTAGAGACGTCGAAGGCAGTAGGCGCCGGCGGCAAAGCACTTACGACTGCCGTTATTACGGCACCGAAGGTGAAGTCGGCCGTGCAGGCGTGGATGCGGTGCACGAACTCCAAAGCCCTGCCCGGTGCGGCGCTGGAGCAGAGCGGACCCGATGGCACGGTGGGGGCACACTGGGAGCGTCTGCAGTACCACGACGACCTCATGGCCGGCGTCCTCTCGCCCACCGCCGCCCTGTCCGACATGACTCTCGCCTTCTTCGATGCGCTGCCCTTCTACCGCGCCGATCGCCGCTACGCCGAGCACCCCATGTGGGGATATCAGGCGGGGTGTGGCTTTGCGCGCGGGGCGTGTCGGCCAGTGCCGCGCTTTGTGACGTTTGCCAATGCCTCAGCAACAGCCGAGGCATCAGGTGCCGAAACGGAGAGTGAAGCTGACTTCACGACGCGGTCCAAATACTGGTGTGAGGCGGCCTCTGGGTCGTCCGTGGGCCACGCCCAGTGTACGGCGGATCGACGGGCCATCGGGTTTTGCTTTGCGCAGAAAGCGTCGTCGCGGCGTGTGGGCGGGAGTGCGGAAGGCACCGGAGCGACCAGGGCGGCGACGCCAGATGCCGTGGAAAGCCGTGGCTTGTCGTTGCTCATGGAAGGCTGTCCAATTGTTGAGGCCTATTCCAATCGTGTCTGCGACACATCTACCATGTTCGAGTCGATTCTCGACTCTGTAACTGCCGCGCCTAACACAGCAAGCCAGCGGAGTAGTAGTAGCAGCAGAAGCAGCAGTGGCAGTGGGCAGCGGCAGGCGAGTACGAGCGCCGCGGATGTTCGTTATCGCCACAGCGTGTTGATGGAGGACCAGAGTTACTACTTTGGCCCCTATAGCCGCTGCTTCGCAACGAGCGACGTGCACCGGCTCGATCGCTTTACGCAACGCACAGCAGAACCCATCACGTCACCCTCTCGATCTGCCAACGCAAGCAGCAGCACCGGCCCCATCGCCGCATCGAACGGCGGTGCATCGGAGTGGCCGGTGGACAGCCACCGTGTGGAGAGTCTGAAGCGGGTTGCAGCCACGCTGGTCAGCGCCCGCTGCCTGCAGACGCGGTGCGTGAAGGGCGGGACGGCGGTGGAACTCCGCGTAGGGGCGGTGTGGGTGCAGTGCCCGGCGGACGGCTCTGCGGGTGTGGTGAGCATCCCACCCGCTTCGGGATACACAGGTGCAATTGGCTGTGAGGCAGCGGCGCTGTACTGCGGCGACGCGGCCCAGCTTCAGCCACCGTTGCAGCTGCTGAACACGACACCCGCGCTTCTGCCTTCTACCAGCCCCGTTGTGCTGCCGCTGTATCGCGTGACGGTGACCTTTACGCTCTCGCTGTTGCTACTCTCGACTGACGACGGCACGGCACCTGACGTGGGCGCCAACGCGTCTTGTGGTGCTGCAGAAGGTGCGACGGCAGCTGCGGAGGTACACGCGTTCCGCAGGGCCTTGGTGGACAGCGATGCCGCCTTTGGAGCGGCGCTGCAGGAGGACCTGGCACGGCACCGCGCGCGTGCTCAGCGTTCACCATTCGGGGCAATCATGGCGCAGCAAGTGGTTGGGGCAGCACGACTCGCCTGCGCCTCTATCGCGGTGTTTGACGATATGGAAAAGGCTAACAAGAAATTGGACAGCGCGCATTCGCCCGCGAACCGCGTCGACACCGATTTCCGAAGCAACAGCACCCGTCGCTTTTCGCAGAAGTGGGAAGCACTCGTCTCTGCGGACGTGGAGGTGGCGGCGCGGGATGCGGCGGAGGCGTTGCGGAGCACGCGGGAATGGCTGGTCGACGGCGTAGGAGTTGTACCAGACAAAACAAAAAGCGTTTTCGCTGGTGCACGGCCCGCCTTCGATGCAGCCCCGCTGTCTGACATTGCGTTTCCGTCTGTGGCAGCGTGGCTGTCGCGTGTGCGGTGTGCGGCTGCTGCTACTGCTGCGACTGCTGTTGCGCCGTGCGACGTTCAGGCGAGCGCCGCGCAGCCCAACTCACTCGGCGGCGCTGCAGCAGCTGCGCTGACTCTCACCTCGCCTTCCCTGCTCCCCATGAAGGGGATCGTCGCGCAATTTGAAACTCACCTGCCAGATGCGTGCGTGGCACGGAATCCCGCACGGCAGCTTCCGCCGACGTGGGAGGTGCTTGCCAGGGGCCGCTGTGCATCCTTCTCGGTGGTGGGTCCGCTCGACGTGTCGGAGCAGAAACGGGGGGCTGGTGATCTGCGAGAAGTCGCCATCATTCATTTCCGCATTCGCCTGCACGACAACACGGACGGTGATGAGGCAGCGGGGGATGAAAAGTCTGAGGAGCACAAGCCGTCCACGCGGACGAGCTGTGCAAAACTTGACAAGGCGGAAGAATGGGTATCGCAGTCGGTGGCCCTGCTGGCGCTGACGAAGGACGTGAGCGCGATGCTAGGTCTTTCTCCGCAGCTCGTACGCGTGGCCTCTATCCGCCACCCCGCAGCCCTGCCGTTGCTTCCCCTCGGAAGCATTGATGTGGGCTTTGTGGTGTCGCTGCCGGCGGTAGAGGCAGTGCCGTGGTGGGCGGAGTTCGGTGACGAAGGCGCGACGCCAGACAACGCCACCACAGCGCCAAGCAGTGCGGCACCACGGCGCAGACCGCAGACCTGGACCGCGTTCACCGAAGGAGTGCGTGCGGCGTGGCAGCGCCAGCTGTCGGCAAACCTTCTGCATCCCGAAGCGGCTCAGACGACTGGACCTTGCGTGCTCCACCACGCGAGTATTTTGCGGCGCGAACAGCAACAGCAACAGCCACCGCAGTCGGCTGTTGATCGCACACGCTCACCGTCGACAGCCGTCGCGCACAACGTCGCCTGCTTGGTGGAGTTGGAGGCTGTGGTGAGCGTGCACGCTCCTCGACCTGGCGTGTCGCCGGAGGACTTTTTACTGGGTGCCAACGTGGAGGTAGCTCAACCGTGGTGGAAGCGTCGTGTTATGGTCGTGCGTGGGTTTGCGGCAACCTCCGCGATGCTGCTGGGAAGTGTGCTTGTGACCGTCTTGTTAATTCTCTGCGCCATCCGCCACGGTGGGAAGTGAAGCAAGGCAACAAGCAGCGAAGGAAAGAGATTTCAGTCACATGCGACCTGACAGACAGGTTTGGAGGTAAAGAAAAAGAGAGATGCGAGCACTGACAATGTGTAATTTACACACCCACGGAAAAAAATATATATTTACACTGCTAATTGTGATTCCAGCAACATACGCCTATTGTCTTCAGATTATTATTGTTTTGGAGCCGTTAAAAGTATTGGTTTTCTTTTGAAGAGCTGCTAAACGAAAAATGCTATGTTCATGCTGTATCAAATATGGTGTTGCGCATATATGGAGAAGTGTGACATGTTTGTAGAAAGCTTCCGGATTTTTTTCCCAAATGTTTGCGGGTTGTTCTCCTGGCTTTGCGTATGTATTTATGCCTGACTCCCAAACCTCTTGTATTGACTGCTCCTCCTTACAAACATTACGTCCACTCCACGCACACTTAAAAATAAAAATAATAAAACTTAAATTTTAATCATAAAATCATTTGCTTTATTCAACGAAAGAGGGTGAATTTAGCATAAATTCACAAGTAAAGCTGCCGTACTCAAATTGTTCACAAGCAGCTCCTCATTCACAACTGCAATTGTTGATTTTTTTTTCTTTCTTTCTAGTTTTTTCTTTCTCCGTGTAGTCTTTTAACAGAGTTAGCGTCACGACACACTTAGCGATAACAGGAACTTAGCGCACTTAACACTTTATTTTTACAAGCGACTACTCTGGCAAATACACACAAGTTGTCTTGTGACTAACCTTCCTTTTCTTTCATTCCACAGTGAAAGCGCTTCTTTTTTCTTTGTCGTTTTTCTCTTTTTCTAGGGAGTACAGTACCTATCAGAAGGAACGTATTACCTTTGAAAGCGTTTAATTGTGAAAGGATACCAATCCATTCACCTCGTTTTCGTAATTGAAAACTCGTCGAATAAAAGAAGTAACCGGCGCGAAGCACTTTGTCAACTGACATCTTCTACACATTTTGGGGAAAAATCTTACGAAACGAACGTTAACACACACACACACACACATACGTTGAGTTACACTGTCACTAAGGCAGTGTATCTGATCAGACTTGAAGCGCTTTTTTTTTGAGTCTGAATAATAATAAAATCGTGGTGTTGTGCTGTGTCAATTTTCCTTTTTTCTTTTTTTACTAAACAGGCTTTAAATTTTTTCTATTTTTCTAAACATAATTCTAAACACACACACAAACACAAACTTTTCTTTTCTCTAACACGTTGACTCTTTCGGGTTACCGTGATTTGCAATTCAAATCACTGAGTGCCTAGGTTACACTGAAATCAGTGAGCTGACCCACAACAGAGCCCGTTTATACGTTTTTGCTGCTTCTTTCGTCCCCAAGAATTTTTGCTTGCCTTGTGTCAAGCTTTTCGTTTTGATTCTCCTGTGCTTTTTGCTTTTCTTGTCCAACATTTCTGTTTCAGGCCGCTTGTCATCGGGCACAATCGCGTGCGAGGAGGAGACACCACGTACAAACACTTATTTCGGGTTTTGTCAGCTCAACTGCTTCTTGAAAAAAAAAGAAAAAAACTCTTCTTGATTTGTGTAACACTCGGTAAGAAACATAGTAACTTTCACAAAACTAACAAAGAAACGAATCTTGTTAACGACGTCAGAATCGGACCTTTCTAAGACAGTTTTTTCTCTCCACACAAGTACCGGTGTGTGTGAAACTTTCGGAGCACCGAAGTACTAGCTCCACTAAAATCGCCAGAATATCCTCTTTTACTTTAGTATCCTTCCATTATAGTTGTTTTGCGTACTCTATTACTGCACGTCCTCTCAGTTGCTTATAGAGAGAAAGAGAAAACAACTCAATTTTACAGCTGTCCAGTCCGCGTAGATTTTTTTTCTTAAGATTCGTTTTTGGTAAATCAGCTACTTTTTCCTTCTTTTGGCTTTGAAGTTTTTTCCTTTTTCTGTTTCTGCTTTCTGATAATTTTACAATTTTGCTTCTCTGGTTGTCTCGGAGAGACCACCTATTTGTTCTGATTTTTTTTTTTTCGCCGCATTCAAAGTGGTGCCGCTCTTTGACTTGGAAGCTTAACTGCTCACGAGGGAAGGGTGACCGTTTCTGCGTTTGCGCATCCTAAAAAAAAAAAGATTAGTATTACCTGATATACTTAAAGCGCGTTAGTTTTCACGTTCACTTTTCTCTTCTAGTCCTTTCAGATTCTCTTATCAATCACGTCATTTACGCAAGAACAGAATCTGTATTTATTCTACAAATCTTAACTTGTGGTTGTCTCTCTTGCTCTGTGTTTTCTCGATTGAGTCCTTTCTCGCACTTGCAATAGAATTAGCTGTGACGTTTTTTTTTCTCCCGTTTCAATTTGCCAATTTCTTTTTTTGCTGTTTTGCCAATCACGCTTCAAGGGGGCGAGAAAATTGAAATTAATTGTTGCGAATCAACAAAGCGCAGCGTCTCAGGGCAATAGTTGATTCGTGCAGAAAGGTAGCGTTTGCGTAAAAATATTGACCTATCCCAGCTTTTCGCTCTCAGGTTTGTAAAGCCACTTAGCGATTGCTTGCGCAGCGCTTTTCAGTGCGCAAAACGCTTTTTTTGATATTTTTCTTCCAGATCAGTTCAATTTGTTGCTTTTCTACTGCAAGAGTAGCGCTCCGGCTTTTTTTTTTTAAATATCGATTTTTGACACCCATACGTGGTTCTTTTTTTCTAAAATTTGATTCCAGTTTCCCTTTCCCTCTTTTTGGCTTATTCGCGTCTGAAGACGCCTCAATTAACAAGCTTTCTTTTTCTTTTTTGATTTTGATTTTTCTCCGCTTTTTCTCTTTTTTTCTTTTTTGGTACAGTGACTGTTAGTTTTGTCTTTACGTCCAGCTGTTTTCATACTTTTACCTTTTCGCTCCTCTTTCTATACATCTTTTTGTCGCTCTTTTTCTTTCTTCTTCCTTCCTTTCACTTCCCGGGCACACGAAAGCAAGTACGCGCGCTGAGCTGATATACGCTTACGATTCAGAGCTGCTGCACCAGTGTCTCGCCCAAATTAAAAATATTGATTCAACAACGGCAAACTTATTTGTTTTCTTTTTATAATCCTGTACCACAAATATATAGAGATTTTTGTTGAGAACTCTCATTTATTTTCATTATTCTCATTATTATTATTACTTCTTAATCACTATTCAAAACTTTTTGTTTCATTCAGTGTCTGTTCTTGCACATACATATATTTCTGTTTTCTTATTGACTGTTTTTTTTTGTTTTCAAGGTATGCCTCTTCTTTCAGCTTTTGTTCTTGCGGTGCTGCTCACTGGTGGCGCACCGGGTGCGTCCGGTCGCGTCTCCGTGCGCGGCGAGCCGGCGCCGCTTTCTAACGGCGGCCCCGACTACCTTGTTGGCCCTGTCACATCGAAAGGAATCGATTCCGCTGTGAGTTCCGACTATAAGCTGGCCCTAGCAGGCGAGCTGCCCACCACCTCCCCGACCAGCAGCCCGTCTGCCACCAGGCCAACTTTGTTTGCCAACGTCGATTGGAAGTCGTTCTGTGGAACGCAACCTCACCGTCCGTGCGCCGCCGTGTACGTGTCCGCCGCTGCTCTTCTCCTGCTGCTGTTCACCACCCTCTGTGCGTGTTGTCTGGTGCGGTGGTGGCGTTGTAAGTCGAACGGGCTGCATGCTTGGCGCCGGCTGGACACTATAAGTGACGATGATGGCAACGCCTACGGGCGTTACACCGTGACGATCGCCGAGCGCGAAGGCCTCCTCGCGGCGGAGCACGCGGTGCCCTCCAGCACAGGAGAGGCGGACCACTCGCAAGAGGAAGAAGCAGAGGGAGAGCGGGAAGATGAGGCCACTACGCGCGGCCGCTTTGCGCGCTACCTGCACCGCCTCAATCTGCACGGCACGCGTCTCTGGACGGTGCTTCGCATGACCCCTGCTGGACTTCTCTACGGCGGCACCCGAAGCACTTCTCAGCATGCCAGCACCGCCCGTCACGCCGCCTCTGCACCGCCCAGCGACGCGGACGGGCCGTTGTCACGCGAGGACCACGTCCGCGGCGATGACCGCGATTCGAGCAATGCCGCAACAACGGGATTTCTCACCGAGGCGGAGCGCCGCCGGCGGCCGTTCCTGCGCGGTGTTGTTTCGGTCGCCACGACCACCGCCGACTCGTCGGAGAGCGGCAACGACGCAGCGGCGCAGAGCGAGGACAGCGACGCCGCCCCGCACGACGGCGACGCCCGTTACTTTTCGTGCGCGCAGGAGTGCCTGGAGGCGGTGGAGGCGGTGGAGGGCGAGTGCGGGGTGCGGCGCAGTGCCGCGACGGTTGCGGCCCTGCTCATCCCCCGAAGCCCCATCACCCCTCACATCTTACCGCAGCTCTTCGACTACACCGCCGGGTCGACTTCCGCGCACGACGACGGGGAGGGCGGCGAAAGCGGCGGTGGCGGCGGTGGAGGCTTCGCGAACGGCTCCGACAGCGACAGCCAGCGCATGCGTCACCCCGACTCCAAAACAGCCCACACCTCAACGTCGTCGCTGACCGCCAGCGCGAACTCGTCCACCCACCACACCCCGTCCTTTCTTACGCGGGACGCGGCGGCGGTGCCGCACGCGGACTCCAACGAAAGCGTCCTCTACTTCAACGAAAGCGAGCGTGACTTAAGCGAGCAGCACAGCGGCAACAGCACGGGCCGGCGGATGGGTTTCCCCCATGTAGAGACGGCCATCTTCGACACCGCGGCGAACACCTGCATGGCGACAGAGGAGGCCACCGTTGCGGCCATCGCGGCCGCCCTGCCCACGTCAGACCTGAGTGTGGTGAACAACCTCTTTGAGCCGGACCACTTTCCCTCGTCGACGCACCCGGCCAGCGAGACGGCCGCCAGCAGCGTCATGTCACGCGTGAGCGCGCTCGACTGCTACATCCCCCCACCCGCCACCTCCGGCACCGCCACCCCAGCCTCCCTGCGAGACGGGTCTGGCACCAATCTGCCGCTGCCGCTCACGGCGTCGAACACGAACGGCGCCGTCTCGACCCGTCACAGCAGCTCTGCGGCTCTGCCCGTGTCGAACTCGCTGAACGATGGGCTGGATATGGAAGGGGAGGAGGTTGTGGAGGTGCGGGATGCCCCGCCGCAGAGTCGCAGCTACGTGCCGGCGACGCAGCAGTACCACCAGCAGCAGTACCTGCAGCAGCAACAGCAACAGGCCCAGCAGCAGGTGGCGAAGGCCACCCCGCCTCCACCCGAAGAGCCGGTGGTGAAGCCGCGACGCAAGCGAGCCATCTCGCAGTACAGCGAACCCTGGCAGCCCATCCTCGTCCCAAGGAGCTCACCACAGCTGGCAGCTGCGGCAGCCATCACGGCCCTTCCCACCGCGGCGGCAGTTCCAACACCGATCGCTGCGCCGCCGTCGCCGCGTGAAGCGCCGCGTCCGCCGCGCACCCCGCTCTCGCAGCTGAACAGCGCGCTGGAGGACGAGCTGGACGACTTAATGCTTGACGACGACGAGAGCGCGCAGAGCAACCAGACTGGCGAGTCGGGGCACATCTTCAGTGGGTCCAGCACGAGCACCTCCCGCACCGTCACCCCTGCGACGGAGAACGACCCCGAGAGCGCAATCGGGACGCCGACGGTGTTCTGCGCTGCCGCGATGGCGAACGGCAGCAACAGCAGCGTGAATGGGATCCATCACAACAACATGGGCGGTGCGGGCCAGATTGGCTTTGTTACGGTGTGTCCGCCGGCCTCGGCGAGTATTCCCCTGCGGCCGGAAGCCCCGCCGCTGGCGGTGTTTGCCCGGACGGCGGTGGTAAATGGCGGTAACACCTTGCTAGGCAGCTACGACGGCGTGTCGCAGAGTCGCACCCCGCCGTGGTCTTCGTGCAGCGTGGGCCGTCGCCCGTTAAACTTGTCGGTGGAGGAGCGGACGTTGTTGATGAAGAGCCGCAAGTGGCTTTTTCCGCTTATCGACGGCGTGGACGAGATCGAGTCCAGTGGGGTGGACGAGAGCCCGCGGAGCAATGTGAACGAAAGTCCAAAAGCGGATATCACGGAGGAGGAGGTCGAGGAGGAGGTGGAGGACGCTGTTGAGGAACCCATTTCGGATGGGATCGAATCGTAAGAGCGTTTATCTCTCGTCTTGCACCTTGTTCTCATTTTGCATGAAGAACGCAGAAAAAGAAGGATGGAGAAACAGAAAAAAATGAAGACGAAGGAGAAACCTTTCTTTTTTTTTTTTTGACAGCGCGCTGCTATATATGTTAATGGTATAATAACGAGCAACGTTAGCTCTGAAATTTTCATGACTTTCAAGTTTCTCCTTTTCTTTCCTTAGTTTTGTCGCTTCCCTATCACAAACTCTTTTTCCTTTTAGCGTGCATTATGTGCGTTTTCTTTGCCTGGCTCTTTTGCTTCTTTTGCCATCTCTTGTGCTGTCCCCCTTCCTCTCTCAAATATTACCTTTCTTTTTAACATTGCTTGTTTGCAATGAACCTTTTTTTCCCCTTTCTCACGTAGCACGGTCTATATTGTTTTTTGTACTTTTTCCCCCCGAATATGAAACGATCTTTTTTAAATCCTTTTTTTTTGTTGTTTTGCGTGAACGTTTTGTTTGCTCTTTAACTAATCAGTTGTGTTTGTCCTTTCGTATGGCGATTTAAGTTTCTTTTGTGTTCTTCAGTTTTCACTTCTGTCTAAGCAGCTATTAAATATTTTTTTTTCAGCTTCACCTTTTTTTTTCTAATTCACCCTACCTTATATAGTGCGGTTATTGTTTTCTTAACCAATTTGTCTTCTCCTTTTGGTTCCCACCAGTCCCTTCGATAAAAAAATAATATATATACACAAACATTAATATTTGAACGCGCCTTAAGAGCAACTGAATGTCAGGGTTTGCTTCATGCACAGATTGTGGTATGATGCAAAGATATTATTCAGCTTTTTGCTTGTGCATAACAGAAGAAAGAGATAACCAGGAGACGGTGTTTCACCACACATTTGATCTATCAAAGGGGCTTGAACCGTTGATGAATAAGCTAAACAACTTTCACTAATATGGACATAAAACCGAATTGGTTTTTGAGAGTAGAGTGCAGTACTTGTAGAGGCCTACCAAGAATAACGTTGACATACTCACCTGCCTTGATCATTGTTCTCACTTCTTCATGTCTTCCCTCCTTGTCTTGTGCATTTCTGTTCATTTAATGACAGACTACTACAACTTTATTGAAGGAGTCTCAATTGAGGTGCTCTTCAAAACAAACGCGTCTTCGCATGTTCAGTCGACATCAGTCTCTCGATGGGTGTACTCAAGACAACAAATGCGGCGTGACGCACGCATTTACTGTCTCCTGAATCTTTTGACTTCCTCTGTCTCTTTCTGCTACTAGAAAAAAACTACTTCAGAACGAGCTTTTCCCTCGGCCGTCTTGAGGTCAGTGCTTTTCATCGTTTTCCGCAGCTGATGCACCGAGCGCTGCGGGAGGCCGGCCAACACTTTGCTGTTTTACTTTGCGTTTTTCCTGGCTAAGCTGCCGCTTTTGTTTTTTTTATTCTCTGAGAGTTACAAGTGTGTTGCAAGTAAATGCGCGTGGACCTTCAGCTCTGTCGTTGCTTTCCTCATGCGAACGGACTGCTGCACCATCGGTGACATGAGGCTGGCACACTGAACCTGCCCTGAATTCAGTGTTTTGCCCCGGAGGCGCCGCGCCTCGATCACCAAACGTTGATAAAAGACGCTGAAGAGAGCGGTAAGATCGGCGTTGTCGGGGGCGGGCAAGTCGAACATCCGGGTGAGGACGTCGTGCTCTTTGCAAAACAATTTGGTACGCCAGCTGTACCAATGGGCCCGGATGCTTGCCGGGTGGACGCCGGACCACCTCATAAGCTGCACTTTTCACTGCCTGCAATATGCCGAACTGCTCCACCAGCTTTGTCCAGGTGCTTGCGCTTGCGGTAACGCCAGGGTGCAGGGTCAGCGCGGCTGTGGGGCTGAAGGTGTGGGAAACGGCGCTCGGTGCCGCGGAAACGGCGAGAGCGGGCGTGACACCAGGGGCAGATGCCGTCGTAGGATTGCGGCGGAGCGGCGCTGCAAGAGCTTCTCAGCTCTGCCGCGAACGACTAGACAACTTCCTAGAGCGTGTATATCTCTGCTTGCAAAGCCTGATTCTGGCTGAGCAGGGTTTTTACCGTCGGCAACGTCGAGCTTGCGCTCGTCGAAGAAAGCCACGGCGTAGCTGGCGTTTTGGTATAGGCGTTGGAGCCCATCATCCGTGGCGCGCAGCTCTCACGGGATTTGATTGAACGTCAAACAAATTTGAGCGTTCCACAGCTCCTCCAACCGCATCTCCGTCAGCGGCCTTTTAGCACTTTAAGCTTTTGCGGTCTCGAAAAGAAAATTTTCTTCTCGACCACCTGCAGCATGTTCCAGCGACATTTTTTTTTTTTTAATTGGCGGCGCCTGCGAGAAATTTCTCCGAGGTGCGAAGTGTACCCCACCAAAGGGCGGGAATAGCTGCGTCGGGCTCCATGAACTCAATGTACGCTGTCAATACATGCGAACCTCAATTTATGGGGGCGACAACGTACTTTTTAACCGCTTTGTAGCCGGCGTTGAACTCCGCAAACTCGAGCTTTTTCCCTTCAAGTGAGTGGTTCATCAGCCCGTGCGAAGGGCTGTCTGTCGCCCACCGAATCTCGATCGGGAGAGGTCCGGCGCGGCAGGCGAACACGACCGACCAAAAGCATAGCTGGGCGATACTCGACATTTGATAAATGTGAGTAGTGAACTTGTGCACTTTTTCCATAAAAGTGTTTTTTTTTTTTTTGAGAATGGTAAACTGGAGAGCATGTAGCCTGTGCAGCCTACTGTGACTTACAACGAGAAAGGAGGAAAAAAGAGAAAAAGGATGGGAGCAAGCATAGGTCGTCATTCACTCTCCAAAGCACACTTGACTCTAAAATCTATTTCTCTGTCTGTTTCTGCTTGCCGTGTGGCTATACATATACTTTCAGAATTCTGTATCGCAAAGTTTTATCATCAAAATTTAATTTAGTTTATAAATATTTAAATCAAAAAAGAAAAGGAGAGAAAAAAAAGGTTACGAGTTAAAGAAAGGACTAAAATACAAAAGACGCCAGAGTGTCACGTTAAGGATTTGAAGTTGTGGCCACACAAAACGCATTGCCCTTACCCCAATTATGTTTAAGCTTGATTGAGATTCAAACTCTGCAATGGTTTCTTATAATTTTACCTCACTCAAATCTCTTTTTGTCTTTTCTGTGTACTAGAAAGAACCGAAATATTCTCAAACTGTTTTTTTTTCCCGTTTCATAGTTTCCTGTCAAGCCGTGTTCTTTTTTATTCCCTTCATTTTTGTCCGCGTCTTTTCAGCGCTCTCATACTTTTTAGGCAAGCCAAATCTTTCATTACAGTACGTGACACATAGTAGACCCTCGCACTCGTAGTCGCCTGCGTCCTTATCAACAACACCCTTACCGACAAATATTTTTTTTTTTCAACTCCTTCAATTTTCTCTTTTCTCTGTAGCCTCAATTCGTCATGGCCTCACTCGCCTTCCCGCTACGGCAGACCGTGCTGCCAATGGTCAGCAAGAGCGCGAAAAAAGTCAACTTTCCTGTTCGCCGCATCTACTGCGTGGGGCAGAACTACGATAGCCACGCCCGCGAGATGGGCGGCTCTACCTGCCGGCACAACCCCTTCTTCTTCTGTCACCCGACGGATAGTCTTGTGACGGACGGCAGCAACTACAGCTCGGCGGATGCCGCCATTAGCATCCACTACCCGCCCCTGACGGAGAGCTACCACCACGAGGTCGAGCTCGTGATCGCGGTTGGCCAGCCTGGTGAGGGGGCGTCGGCGACGGTGTGGACGGATGCCAAGGACGCTGATGGACCGCGGTACACCAACGTCGCCGTGGAGCACGCACATGAGATCATCCTGGGCTACGCGGTGGGGCTGGACATGACGCGGCGCGACCTGCAAAGTCAGGCCAAGGCAAACGGCAAGCCGTGGGACTTGGCAAAAGGAGCCGACGAGGGCGCCGTAGTGTCGCCGCTGGTTCTCGCGTCGGACCTGAAGGCGGCCCACCCGGAGCTTTTTCTCGACTTTGATAAGAACCCGTCCAAGACCGTGTTGTGCGGGGAGATCTTTTTGGATGTGAATAAGAACGAGCGGCAAAAGGGCAACTTGTCGTGCATGGTGTCCCCCGTCTCGGAGCTGATCGCGCACCTGTCGAAGGCGGTGGCCCTCCGCCCGGGCGATCTCATCTTCACCGGCACCCCCTCTGGCGTTGGAGCGGTGCGGCCTGGCGACGTCATGACGGCTGGCATCCGCGGCATCGGCACCCTGACGGTGACAGTCGTCTGAGCAAGGAGAATGATATGAAAAGGCTGTATTCTTTTTTGAGACGCAATGGGGACGGGAGAGCAACTTTATAAATGAGATTGCAGTCTGTGTGTCACCGGGCTAGGTAACTTTTGTTGTTTTTGCCTTATTTTTCTCTACCTTTAAGATCTCTCCTAGTACTTCTCCCGTATCAGGCAACACTTGCTTCAACCTAGTGCTTCTTGATTTTCTCTTTTTTCACCTTTTCCTATTTATTATACCATAGCTTTTCTATTTTGTTTATTGTTTAACAGAATCACCTCTACTTTTTGCTATTTTTTTTTTTCTATGCTATCGTGTTACCCTGTGTGCGCTCATCCTATATTCGCGTCAATTGTGGTAGCGTTTTTTTTTCTTTTTGCTTCCTCGCCTCTTCCTTTTTCTTTTGATTATCTGCAAACGAACGCCTTAAATGAAAACGTCTCTTTCTTTTTCTCTTCAACGTTCACCACGAAGTGGTGGTTTAGTAGAGAAGTGGTTCATCCCCTTTTTTTTTTAGTCACGTATATTTCCTTTTTCTAAACACACGAAAAAGGCTATCTTTGCCTTTCAGACCACACTCTCTATAAAACATAAATGCTCTATTTTCGCAGTGTCTTGTGTTGCGACGCTGTCTTTTTGTCTTCTTCTCTTCTTTGGCGTTTTCTTTATCGAGTTTTGAAACTCTTTTCTTTTTGTTTTTTTTTTTTCACACATTCAAGCTTAGCGGCCTTCAATTCGATTGAATGATGCGCGCTCATGTTCACGGATCAACAAAACCACGAATACGAGTATTAATAAAACGCACCGGATGGTACTAAATGCAACTTTCTGCTAAGACTTCTGCGCTTGTAGATCTTTATGTCATTGCCTCTCTGCTCTTCTGGCATTAAATATCAAGGGAAAATAAAAAAAAATAACGAGTTTCTAGTCACACATCCAAGCTGCCAAAGCTGCAATTGCATTGCAGTGTTTGGGAGCACTTCGACGCGCTTGTGGAGCTGTAATAAAATGTAAATCACAATCATTGTCTGTTGTTTTTCATTGCATCTCCAATTTTGCTCTCTCCTCGTTATTCTCCTTCTCTCCTTGCTCCTCTTCTTCTGATCAACGCATAATTCTGTTTGTCTCGGCTTTAATGTAAAAATGTGTGTTTTTGACCCCTTGGAACTTGACAGGTATTGCGAGATAGCGTAGTACTACTTCTTTTATCTTTCGTTTTTTTTTTTTCCTTTCTATTACCACCTTCACGTTTCACTTGTTTCGTGAAGGTTACGAGTCTGCGGTTACATATTTTCCCTCTGTGGCGCATCTGATGCGTTTATCGCTCTTCTACGTCAGAATACCGTCTTTTTTTTTCCCCTCCTTTTCCGCTTCGGACAACCAGCGCGCAAGGTCCTTTGCCCTCGCATCTTGTTAGTTGTAGTGTGTAATTTGCGAGTGGTACTGTAAACTCTCTTTTCCTATCCGTCTTTTTTCCCTTTTTTGCTGCTTGAGTCATTTTGCGTCGGTGCCGACTTGCTAGTTTTGTCGTTGTTCTCTTTTGCCTATTGAACTTACATCAGAGGAGGTATTTGACATTTCAGAAACCTAGTTGAAGAGCGCTCACTGTCTTTCTCAGCGCAGTGTGGTCTCTAGCGAGCCAAAGTACCGCTTCTTCCCAATCGTTTTCAAACTGGACTCTTTCTTTTGCTTCTACTTCACTACTGCTCGTCAACATCTTTCGTCTTCTGTTTAAAGGTGATTGCTTTTGTGTTTGTAATTTTCCATATTTCCAAAGAGCAAGTACGCGCGCGGCGCGTCTTATTTCACAGAGAGTGTGTCAGTGCTTAATTTAACAAATTGCCCGCAAATTCATAGACGTCAAGAGATCCACGGTACGCGACATTTCTTTCTTTTATTGCTCATTTTTCTGGTGGTCAGAGCTGAGCTTTATCGTAGAGACACACACACAAGAGAGACGGAAGCTTTTCCTTTTCTTCCACTATTCTCTTGTAATATTTTGCACAGCTGCGTGCCTCCCTGATTGAGTGCCCATTTTCGTGCTACTCTTTCTGTCTTATTTCACCGTTTTTTTTTTCTAATCAAAATTCGCTTGTCCCTGCTCTTGTCATTATTATCATCATCTTCTACAATCATACAACTACGTTATCAAAACTGCTGGTAGGTCGCAGGTNNNNACTTTCCTCTATCCTGCTAGCATTTTCTTTTCGTTTTCTGTTTTACCGAAAAGTGAACTCATCTAGAGTTTTTTTCTTTTGCGTTTCTGCGACAAGGGAGTTGTCTGGCCCTTTTCCCTTGTTGACTTGTCTTTTTTTTTTGCTTCTTTTAGAGCTTTCTATTTGTGTGCAGTGCAACCTTTTTTTTGCTTGATTCTTCAGTAGCGCTAACCTCTGCCTCATTTCTATATTATTGCACTTGCGCGATTTTTTTTACCGTATTGGCTCTGCTGTCTCTCAAATCACTGTTTTCATTGTTTATTCTCCCTAAACGCGTCACTGTTGCACTTCGTGAGGAACAGACGGCCTGACACATTTTGTAATTCAAACTAATCTGTAAACATTTTCTTTTTTTCTATTTTTATTTTTCCGGACGTGACGTGTGCGCCGTATTTGACCAAAACAATTAAGGTGCACCTTCGATTCAGCCGAGGCGCACACCTTTTTTACATCAACGGAAGACAATCAAAACTCACATTCTTAGCCAAAAAGAAAAATCAACAACAAATCATCCAGTAGCTTCTTTTTCGAACGTCTTGTACGTTTCTCTCGTCAAAACCCTTGTTTTAACCTTTACTTTAGTTAGACCCTTCAATCTCAAAATGGACATTGGTGTGTATGACCCCAAGACGCAGGTGAAGGAGGTGACGGCGGAGCTGAAGGCGATGAACGCTGCACGGCTCTACGATGCGATTGACGTGATGTCCACCGCCCTCGTGATGGGGTTTGAGCGGTATCTGCGCAAGTTCGACTCGGAAACCGCCATCCCACTCCTCGTCGACGTCTGCGAGACGTTTATCCGCGAGGACGAGCACGGTGACCTGCTCGTCATCTCCCTCCGCGCGCTCTCCCTCATGATGGAGCACGTTCCTTCCTCCTACGAGGCCGCGCAGCTCTTCCACCAGCCGCTTATGCAGCTCTCGTCGAAAGCCATCCACCGTGCGCTCTGTATGGAGTGGCACTACAAGCACTGCAACAACGCCTCCATGATCGAGGAGGGTCTGCGCGTCATGCGCTTTATCAGTAAAGACGACCAAACGGGTGAGCTCATCCAGTACGCTCTGGTGGGCGACCTGCTCACGCTCTGCACCGATCCCCAGCCGCTGGTGGCGCGGCAGGCGCTGGAAACGCTTTTTATGATGTCCTCGAAGGTCGTCATGCCGTCCGAGCTCGACCGCCCCACCCGCTCCGTCACCTCGGGCTTTCTTTCCTTCTTCAAGGGGAAGAAGAAGTCATCGTCGTCGCGGAGCGGAGAGGGCGGAAAAGGCGGCCGGCACGGCAGCGGGGCAAGCGGCTCGCCGGCAGGCCCCGTTGCGGCCGCGGAGGACATCGTCCCCTACGCCGATCACCCGACGGTGGTGCAGGTGGAGAACGTGATCGCCCCGCTGCTCGTTTCCCTCGTGGAGCAGTACGCCAAGTCGCTCACGTCGATCCCAGAGCACTGGGGCCTGCTGGAACTTGCCCTCGAGTCGGTCGGTACCCTTATTGAGCGTGCCCTCATCTGCCACCGCCCGCACACCGCCCGTGCCCTCGCCTCCCCCCTTCTGCCAAAGATTCTGTTTCAGCTCATTGTGACAACGGAGTCGAATGTCGCGTTGGAGCCGAACGTGCGAGTCGACCGCGTGCTGCTGTGTGAGACAACTCTTACGCTGCTCACGAACTGCCACCGCAACATGATGCTTGAGAGCCTGCAGCTGCCGGTGGCGCACAAGTTCTTTCGCCTCATTTTGGACGAGAGCACGGATGAGATTACCACGCTGCTGGAGGATCCGTTTCCGCGGGCGGTGATCGCGGCGCGCAGCACACAGCGCCGTGACAAGGACCACATCACCTCCATCGCGGCTCTGCAGCTCTTCGTTCTTGCCTGCCCCACCGTGCCCTCCGATGCCTTCGGCATGAAGCCGAAGCTGGTGCTGCCGGTGCACCAGTGGATGTGGGAGGACGAGCTCCGCCACGACAACCGACTCATGGAGGAGCAGTGTGTGTCGCTGGAGACGAGCTGGACCCGGCTCGACCACAAGTCCCGCATCACCGTGCACCTGAAGCAGCTGGACGCGGATCTGCGCACCATGACGATGTCGAAAGGCGCCCGCGGCGGACACCGCAACATCTCGCGCCACTACGTCCCCTTCGTCTACCACTTTGCAGACGAGATGGCGCTGCGGCCGATTGTGGCGGTGAAGGAGGCGGGCCCGTGCTCGATTGACGGCACCACGCTCGTGTGGAAATCCGACAGCTCCGTCACAAAGAACGGCCGCAACGCCACGGCGACAACGGTGGCGGTGCCGGAGCGTCAGGACTCCACGCTCAGCGCGCCGGCGTCCACCTCTAGTAAGCACAGCAAGTCGAAGCACTCCGCTGCTGCCAGTGCCGCGGCCGCCGCCACAACGGGCAGCAGCAGCTCCCCCTCCTCTCCCGCCACCGCCAACCCACCCGCGTCGGTCGTGCTCAACACGCAGCAGGAGGTGCCGGAGAAGCACATTGCGATTGCCGAGGAGTACTTCAGCTCCCTCTGCCTCTTTGCGAAGAACACGTCGGGGCAGATGGCAAAGCAGGTAGCGACGTGCGCCTGTGCCTCCATGCTGCAGCTCATGTTCCTCTCCGGCGCCTCGGAGCGCTTCGAGGAGCTGATGGAAAAGGCCGTGCTGCCCATGTGTGAGATGTTCCGCGAGGCCCTCATCTCGGCCGACAAGGCGACGAAGGCGGTGGTGCTGACGATGATTGGGTGGATGCTGTACCACCCCATGGCCGACCCGTGCGAGTTCACCGAGAGCGCGCTGCGCTGCGGGCTGCTGGACCAGCTGGACATTTTGTCCAAGACAACGCTGCTGGTCAAGGATAAGCCGACTCGCACGGCGAGCCTTGCCGAGAAGGCCGGCGCGCTGGCTGGCACCATTGTTGAGAAGATCAAGGAGCGGCGGGCCGCGCAGGCGGGTGGGGCGGGCACCAACGCCAACGTCACCTCTGACACCCCGCTCGGTGGTGTCTTTCTGTCGGGCACGATGCTCGCGGTGCAGAAGGTGCTCGAAGAGCTGCGCAGCTGCCGCTGTGGGAAGCAGGGCGCCGGCGGCGCTGGTGCGGCGGCGGCCTCGTCTAGCGGGTCAAGAGTGGCGGACAAGACGCACGAGTCCGCGATCAAGGAACTGCTGCGCATCTTCAATGAGGCGACCGACATTACCGCCTACGAAGTCTTCAACGTTGGCGTGGCGTCCACCCTGCTCTACTACCTGCTCGGGGACATGACCCTGGAGGAGCTGGTGGGCACCAACGTTGTCTACGCCGCCGGTGCCTCGGCGTCGACCTTCACGAAGGAGACGGTGAACCAGCCCGACTCCCACACGGGGCCTATCGATAGCAACCGCAATGCCTCCTCGTGGGCGACGATGATGGCGAGCGGCATGCACGCTGCGGACATTCTCGCCATGTTCGTCGATGAGAAGCGCATGCGGTGCCTCATGCAGTGGGCGGTGAAGTACCCAACCGGGATGCGCCGCCTCGTGTCGGCCCTCGTCGCGAACATCCCACTGCAGAGTCACCTGCCCCTCGTCGAGTCGGTGGTGACGTTTGACAAGGTCATTTGCAAGACACCGCTGCAGGCACACGAAGCCCTGTGCCGCATTGCGCCGCTCATCATGCTGTGCGGCGATGCCGGTCGGCGCATCTCGGCCTGCATCAAGAGCGGCAACGCCAATGAGGCGATGTCGCCGACAAGCGCGACGACGAGCGTGCCGACGACCGCCGCAGGTCGTGCCGTGGCGGCGGCTGCCGCGTCGCTGGTTGGCGCTGGTAGCCACAACAACAACAACAACAATAGCAGCAGCAGCGTGAACGCCGGTGCGTCGCCGCTCGGTGGGGCGGAGTTTACACCTGGCAACGTCGGCGCAGATGGGCGGCAGACACGCACGAACAGCGCCCTCACCTCGAACCGCGGCGGTGCCACCAACGTGCTGCGCGGGGTGCCGAATGCGGCAAACATCGCCCGCATTGCAAAGGAGTGCTGCATGGAGGGCCACCGCCTGCGCTTCATCGAGGCGTACCCGACGCCGCACCGCTGCGACCGCTGCGCCCGCAGCATTCCGGGTGGCTACAACTGCCGGACGTGCAACTACGACATCTGCGAGGACTGCTACACGCGCTACACGGGAAACCTGGAGATGATTCGCTCGATCGCTGCGATGGAGCGCAACCGCGTGCACCTCTGCGCGTCGATCGGCGACCTCGAGCGGTGGTTCCGCACGGGGTCGACTTCATCGAAGGGGACGCAGCTAGCGCCAACCTCGCAGTCCTCCTTGCACCACCTCGAACGCTTCACCATTCGCGTGCAGACGTACCTGGCACGCTACACGGCCGCCCCCGGCAGCGGCAACGGCGATGCCCTTCCTCCATCCGTCGCTGCCGCCGCCGCCTCTGCCACTACGAGCAGCCACAGAGTAGCGAAACCGCTGAATAATAGTGCTACGGCGAACAATAACAACAGTAGCGGCAGCGGTGTCGGCGGTTCGGCCGGTAAGTCGGCCCCCTTTCTCTCTCTCGCCATGCCGACACCGTCCGGCTCTGCTGCAACGGCGGAGCTTGCGGAGAAGCTGCTGAGCAACCCGACGGTTGTGCGCCGCCTGACATACCGCTATCTCTCCCGCTTCGCCACCCGCGGCGCCTTGAACGACGAAGGCGTGCCGATCACACCGGAGCAAGGCGACTCGATGGACGCGGAGGTGACGAGGGTGCTGCCGACGGAGGCGGAGCTGCGCGCCGCGGAGGATTTGGTGCAGGAAGGTGTCGAGGAGCGCTACCTGCTCTACCGCACCTCTTGTGGGCTGGTGCCGCTGCAGGAGACGGTGCTGAGTACGTTGTACCGCCGCGCCTTCGCGCTGGGCGACCAGGAGGTGCTGCTGCAACTGGAGAATTGCCTGATGCGGCTTGACAGCGTCGGCGAGGAGCCGCTGATGCTGCAGCGCAACGGCGAGGTGACGGTGTCGAACCCGGCCGCCGCCGCCACGACGAACAAGCGCAACCCGAACGCGACGATCTTCAAGAAGCCCAAGGCCGCGGCCTCCTCGCCGTCGAGCTCTGCCTCGCCCGCCGCGGGGGATCGTGCCGGGCTGACCGTGATGACGTCCATCGAGAAGTCCACCGAGGCGCGTGAGTTTGAGCGGCACCGGGTGGCGGTCGACCAGACCTACCTCTTCCACCACTTCGACAACGACGCGGCGACCTACTGCTCCTGCGGCGCACACTCGCGCGCGGAGTTCCACACTGAGGAGCCGCCCGCGCTGACCTTCACCGCACCCGACCTCGCAAGTCGCACCGACATGCTGCTGCTCATTCTCCTCTACCGCGTGCTGTTCGAGGAGGCGCGCGGCCCGGTGAAGTACGCCACCGAGGCGCGTGACATCTTCGGCGAGGACGCGACCATCTTTGAGAACAACACCATCACCACCGCCGTGGTGCGCTCGCTCGAGGCGTCGGCGCTGCGTGTCAGCATGCTGCCCCCGCAGTACGCCCTGCCGCGCTGGGTAAATTTCTTGCTGCGGGAGGGGCGCTTCCTCATCCCACTTGCCGTGCGCGCCCGCGTCGCGCGGTTTCTGGCCTACGGTGCCCGTCGCTCCTTCACTCGTCACATGCGCATTTTCCGCAACCAGCGCAACGACCGCGCGGTGGCCATCCTGCCCGGGGAGTGGGCACGCATGTCGAACCACAAGTACACGATCGACCGCGACGCCTTTGTGCGGGATGCCTACGTGATGCTGCGCAAGTGCGCTGACGCCCGCTTCCCCATCTCTTTCGAGTTCAAAGGCGATGTCGGTGTTGGGCAAGGCCCTACGGCGCAGTTCTACACGCTGCTGGCGGCCGAGACGAGCAAGGCGCAGGCGGAGCTGTGGCGCGTGAACGCAGACAAGCAGTCCACCACCACCACTACTACCACCACCACAACATCGACCAACACCACCACAAACAACACAACCACGACGGCGCTGTTGTCACCGAACACGCACGCACACGCCGGACTGCCACCCGCCCCCCTCGCGCCGTCCAGCAGCAGCGCCGTTCACGTCAACACCGCGTTAGTCGTTGGCGGTCCGCCAGCGTCGCTGCCAACGCGGCGCAGCTCCGTCACCCCGACCAGCTCGCCGCCTCGCAACCCGAACTCGCGCCCGGCCTCGCTGACCAATCGCTCCATCGCGAACAACGGCGGCAGCAGCAGCGGCAATCACCCCAGCCCGTCTACTAACAACAACAACAATAACACCAATGCCGCAAGTGGTGGAGGCTGGGGGGCGCTTCCGTCGTCGTCGGAGGTGACGCCGCGGCCTTCGCAGGTGGTGCACCACGTGCCCTCCAACATGAAAATCTCCGCCTCCGCGTCCTTCGCCTCGCTCAGCGCGGTGCCGGGGGCGGCGGCGGCGGACGAAGACGAGGCTGTTTACCTCGTCCCGCCCAGCGAGGGCTTTTACCCGCGCCACCTCGACGGTGTCGCCCGCTACGCCGATGACCTGGACAGTATGCCGTGCACCCCGCTGATGCGCCGCAGCCACAGCCACGCCGCGCGGGAGGAGCTGTCGATGAGCACGCTGGCCAGCCAGACAAGTGGTCACCTCAACTTCTCGAGCAGCCGCCCCGCTGACGGCTCTTTCAACAACAACAACACCAGCATCGTCACGGCGAAGAACGCGGCGACGGCGGTGCACTACGACGTCAACAAGGCCGCGCTGCTCGTGGACAGCAACGTCGGGCTGCTGCGCGACTTTGTGGTGGAGCAGCGGGAGCGGGTGCGGGCGTACTACGTCGTCGGCGCCGCGCTCGGCCGCGCCTTCCTGGATGAGCAGGTCTTTCCGCTGCCCCTGTCGCCGGCTCTTGCCTACTTTATCCGTCGCCACTTTCCGGCGTACCAGCTGGTGCTGTCCGACGCCACCCGCATTGACCCGCCGCCGGAGTTCCCCATTGACGTCTTTGAGCTGCCGCTGAGCGCGGCGAGCTGGGTGGATCAGAGCGTGGCGCAGAGCCTCGCCTCCCTCAGCAAGCTCGACAGCGCGACGCTGGCGGCGCTCGACCTGCCCTTCACCCTCCCAGGGGATGACAGCTTCGAGCTCCTGCCTGGCGGGGCACACATGACCGTGACAAAAAAGAACTTGCGTGTTTACCAGCGCCGTGTCGTGGGTGCGCTGCTCTACGAGGCGGTTGCGGTGCCGCTGTACTTCCTGACGATGGGCTGCCGCGACGTCGTGCCATACGAGGCGCTGCAGGTGATGGACGTGGAGGAGCTGATTGGGATGCTGTGCGGCGAGGACAAACACCCGAACGCGCCGCTGTGGACCACCGAGGAGATTCGCTCCGTGCTGGTCGGGGATCACGGCTACCAGAACGACTCCCCGCAGCTGGAGTCCCTCGCGCAGGTGCTGGGGGCCCGCCTCACGCCACAGGAGCAGCGCGCTTTTCTACTCTTCTGCACCGGGTGTCCGCGCCTCCCCGTCGGCGGCATTCGCGCGCTGGGGGCGATTACGGTGGTGAAGCGGTCGAATGCGTTTGTCGAGGCCCGCGCCGCGGCGGTGCGCGCGGAGGCGTCCGGCTCCGTCGGCGGCCCTACCCCGGAGCGCGCCGGCGGCCCGCTGGAGCTGGACGGGGAGGAGGACGAGGAAGGGCGCCCACTGCCTGGCAGGTTTGACCAGCACACGGCGATGTCAGATCAAGAGGACTCCTCGACGGCGATCCAGGAAACACCGAGGCCTGACTTGGTTTCTACCGGGCCAGCCATGTCAGAGGAGGCCGGCGGCGCGACGGGTAGCGGCGCCGGCTGCGAGCTGCCTGATTCGGAGTGGGCCCTGCCGTCCGTGAACACGTGCTTCCGCTACCTCAAACTGCCACCGTACCCAACGGAAGACTTGCTGTACAAGAAGCTGCTGCAGAGCATCACGCAGACGGGCGGTACGTTTGAGCTGTCTTAGAGAGATTGAGAGCAAAAGAGAGAGAAAGCTGAAGGCCAAGGAAAAGGAGATGCTGACAACGCTGAGTCTTTGTTTGTTCTATTGCTTGCCGGGCATCTGCACAAGCTTATTGTGTACTTTTACAGTTCAATAGGCTGGTCTTTTTTTTTTTTCTGGATNTACTTATTTGTTTCTCACACTTCCTGCTCGTTTCCCGTGTTCATCGACGAAAGCACTTTCCAAATCTTTTTTTTCAATTGCTTCCGTTTCTTGTACGTTTTTTTCTCTTTGCTCATGGTTTGGAATCCAAGCACTGCAAGTTCTGTTTTCCCCTTTGTTTGTCTTAACTACGCCCTTTCTCTTCCCTGCTGTACCATATTTTTGCTCCTTTTTTTATTTGATTACATTGACCTTCTTGTTGACTTCGTCTTGTAATCCCACCTCATCTTCTCCGATTTTCTTCGATCGTTTCGTCTTCAATTCGACCTCTTTACCAGTGCTCTTTTATCATCAGTGTTATCCACTTTTGCTCTTCGCGCATGTGACCTTCAACACCTGCCAACTCTTACACGATCGATGCGCTTAATTTCAGCTTTTCATATAATTTCTGCGTGTCCTCTCAGATATCGTAGCTGCCATTGCTGCCTTGTGAAAGCCGCCTTTTTTTTTTATGCACAACCTCTTAATGAGAGCCGCAGACCCTGTATTTGTCTGTTTAAGGGGACTTTGTTGCTCCCCTGGCAGTCCAATTGTTTATTAACAGAAAAACACTACCACAACAAAACGATGTTTAAAAATCCAACAACAAGTTTAACTAATAAGAAGACCAAAAAGGAAAAGTGATTTGCGCCACATATTCTATGGAGATGTTGTTGTTGCAATGCTATCCTGGATGATCGTCGCCAAACTTCGGCTGAGACGGAAGTTTCGCAGTTCGAGAACTGCGACCCCTGTATTAATTGTTCACTGCCTCTCTCTCTGCGACGCGAGGAAAGGGCATACCCATTGTAATGCAAGCACGACAGAACCTATCAATGGCAATCAGTGTTGTTCCGTTCTCTCGCTAAACCGCACACACCAGTGCCGTAATGTGAATTCGCGAGTTGCAGATACGGCGAGGTCCACATCAAAACATTTTACTCTTTTCACTCCTCCCCTTTTCTGTCCTTCCTTTGTATTCGCTGTCTCATCTACTAAATACCTAAATATGTATTCACATTTGCGTCTCAATGCTACAACATGTGGCCTTCCGTAGCAAAGGAAACGAAAAAAGAATAACCCACGTTTTCCTCCAAGGCTGCAGGTGAAGTTATTGTCTTTCTTTTTCTGTCGTTACTTTTGCCGTGTTTGTTAGTTGGTCTATAAGAGGTTTGGAGGAGTACCTGCGAATTGTTCTTACCAGCTTTTTTTTCCCGTACCCTCGTAGCCGCACCTTCATAATATTTGTCACAGTTTTGTGGCTCTACAATTCTTTATTTGACACAGAAAAAAAAAAGGAGAACAAAAAATGGCTGGCGAGGAGGAACTGCGGGAGCTGCTCCCCAAGATGCGCTTTAACGAGCAGTTCAAGAAGCGGCAGGCGTACAAGTACAAAAAGCGCGTCGCGGCGCGAGAGCAGGAGATGGAGCTGGTGAGTGGCAAGAAGCGCTCCACCAGCAAAAAGAATGACAAGGTGGAGAAGCTGCCGCTGAAGAAGAAGAAGCAGACGGAGACGGCGAAGAAGGAGGGAGCTACCGGGGTTAAAAAGACGAAGTCTGCAAAGAAGAAAACTCGCACGCCGAAGCTGAAAATTGCCAACGCCGAGACCGGCAAGGAAACTCTGAAGAAGAAGAAGGCGCGCGAGTTGGTGGCGGCCAGCCAGAAGAAAAAGTCGGAGGCCAAAAAAGCAGCGAAGAAGCTGCAAAAGAAGGCAGCCTCTGCGGCAGAAACTGCTGTAAATACAAGCGCTAGTGCCGAGCCCTCTCGTCCTGTGGAGGGGAGCCGCAAGGCAAGGAAAGCGGCAGCGGCAGCAGAAGCAGCAGCACCGGCGCCACCACCGCTGACGCCGGCGGAGCGCGATCGCGCCTTGCTCGCCAAGGCGATCCGGGGCGACGACCTTCTAGGCGGTGAGGGTGCCGCGGGCTCCGCCGCCGACGGCGCGGCCTTTATCCGGCAAGACCCCTCTCTCTACCCTGACCTCGAGTTTCTCGATGAGTACGCGGAGCGGAAGCACGCCGAGGTTGTCTCGGCGGATCAGCTACTCGAGAACGCGCACCACTTCTTCAAAGACCTCGGCAAGCGGGAGCAGGCGTTGAACCGGGTGGCGAAGGAGCACATTAACCACCTGCGCGCGGTGAACCGGCGCGGCGGTGACAAGGAGGGCTTTCGCTACGTGGTGCCGAAGAACGTGAAGCACGTGGTGCGAGAGCTGCTATCGGCTCAGCGGGCCCGCGAAGGTGTGGAGGACCCCGAGTCGCTGATTGACCCGCAGTCCCTCGTCTCCACTTTTGGCGGCGACGGCGTGGCGGAGACCTCGGACAAGCCCGTCCGCCGCAGCCGCCGCAAACGCAACCGCACCTACTCTGACTTCTACCAGTTTCAGGTGAGCAAGAAGTGGACGCGCAACGCGGAGAACTTTTTGAAGCGTAGCCGTCCCAATAAGATGCTCTTCGAGGCAAAGAAGCACCAGCGCTCCATTAAGAACTTCTAAGGACAAGGCGATGGGTTTTTGTGGCGTTGCTTGTGGTATTGACTTTCATCAATGTGTTTTCTTTTGGTTTTGTTTCACTTTAAATCTTTCACGAATAAATAATGCGCTATCTCAAGCACTTTACCTGTATAACAAAATAAAAAACACAATAATAATTTAACGGAGTCACCAAACAAAAGTACTCTACTACTAGCACTTGTTTTCAGGAGGAAAAAAAAAAATAAAGCGGATCTTGAACGGGATAGAAAGAGCAAAATTGCAGTTAGGTATGATATGCAAAACGTTGCTTTACCCAACAAAAGAAGTGTATGGGGTTGCAATTGTGACACAAAAACAAAGTTCTGTTCATGATGAGCACGCGATGTAGTCTCTGCAAGTTTTCTCGCTTGTCGTTCAGCTTTTTTGTTACTATGTTAGGCGATTCTTCTTCTTCCACTGCTAATTCTTTTCTTCAATATTATTATTTGCGGCTTTTTGATTATGCTTTCGCCCTTGCATAATTACTGCACAATACTATCAAATCAGAAAAACTGGTTGGCGACAAAGAGTTATTTACGCATTATCTTTCCCGGAAGTCTTTGAGTCACACAAAAAACAAAATCAACATGGCTAGAATCAGTAGGTCGCGCAACCTGTGGAGCGACGAGGGCGGCGCGAAGGCGGTGAACCGACCGCAGCCGGTCGCCGTAGCGAAGGGGTGGAAGGTGACGCCAGATGTGCTGCCGGCGAAGTCGGCGGCGCCGCGCCGTCGCAAGTACGCGCCGATCCGCCCGAACAACCGCGACGCCGTCTCGGTCCCGCTGGGCGGCCAGAGCTACAACCCGCTCGACGAGGAGCACCAGCAGGCCCTCGGCAAGGCTGTCCGCCAGCTCGACCGCAAGAAGAAGAAGGACGAGAAGTTTGTCAAGATGATGATGCTCGGTCGCGATCGGAAGTACGAGGGCAACTTCTCGGCGGACAAGACGTGGGAGGAGGAGGTGAAAGAGGTGGCGGTGAAGCCAGCCAAGAAGAAGACGGCCGAGGACGGGAAGGCGGGCAAGAAGAAGAGCAAGAAGAAGAACGTGACGAAGAAGGCAAGCGCGCAGGAGGCCCGGAAGGCCATGACGCACCGCCGCCACCCGATGCGTGATGTGGTGGTGAAGGAGACGGCAGAGCTCGACGAGCTTCTCGCCACCCACGCCAAGAAGCAGGAGAAGCGCGAGGCGGCGCGGGAGAAGCGGCGGGCGGCCAAGAAGGCGAACCTTGACATCAAGCACTACGGTCGCCACTACCACACCCCGCTGGTCGTCGATGTGGCGCCGAGCGATAAGCTGGTGGGCTCACTGCGGCACCTAAGCGGTGGCTACGTGCACCCAGTGCTGGATCGCATGAAGTCGATCGAGGAGCGCAACCTCGTGCCGGCGCGCATGCGTCACCGTTACAACAAGCGCAAGGTGCTGAAGCCGAAGGGCGAGGTGCGGCTGAAGCGCGAGGAGTTCGGCATCATGCCCGAGACGAGCTTCTAATCGAGAAAGCCTGTTTCACTACAAAAACCAGTTTTACAATGCCACTGCTGTTGTGCGAGATGCGTTTGGTCTTCAATTTTTCTTCCCTGTCTTTTTCTTTTCTTCTTACGGGTAATATGTTTGTAATACACACACTAAATAAGGTTTTTTTTTATGGTTTCTTTAACACGTTAGATGTTTCTTGCGCGCATTGCTTCAATGCCTACCAATCAGCCTGTGTTTTCGGTCTTTTTACTCTGCGTCGCTACTGCTGCATTTTCTATTGTTCTTGTCGTTGTTGCTGTTTTCTCTTTGATGTTGATGGTGCGGTTGGTAGGGAAGAGACGTGTCAGGAATTCACCTTTAATTTTGCGTGAAACATAAAGAAGGAATGATTTGCACTTTAACCCTTGCAACTAGTTTTGAGAGGCGACGGTACACTAGCTTTCGCAAGGTAGCACACCTTTTGCAATTCTCCCGGAGGAAATTCAAATGGTGAGGGGAAATTCTCTTTCACAAAGTTGCAACAATTGGTTCCCCCTTTTTTCATGCAAATGAAACATTGCAATCACATGTGCTTGCGGTTTTGAAGTACAAGTCTTTGCAACCTATGCATAGTGTCCGACTGCTGAACCTGAATGCAAATATGTTTTTTTCCCCCTTTTTCTTCTGCTGTTTTCCACATCTTTTTTTCGATTCTGACCAGAACGCTCATAGTGAGAGTCAAAAATATATTTAACCACAGGGAAAAGCGACAACATTTAAGGAACCTCATTGTGGTGCTTATCAGCTCCACGCACATTCGCACAAACTTCGACCAGAATTGACTTTTAAGTCTGTGCGTTTTGCAGAAGGTCGTTGTTGTTGTTGCGTTGCAAAGGCAAATTACATTGAAACTTCAGTTTTCGCAATTGACTTGGCGTAGAGTCTAGGAAACACTAACTTTAATTGACAACCCTTCTTTCTTCTTAATCAGGTTTGCTGGCAAAGAAACTTCGTCTCACAACACACACGCACACACACAAAAAAAAAACAATGAGTGCGCTTTTTAAGCTGGTGTTAGGTCAGAAAGTGGTGCATCCGGATGCCGGAAAAGGGAAAACAGAAGGGGACGCGCAGCCGAGCAACGGGGACGCTGCACGCTTTGACTGGAGCAAGTCGACCTCCGGGCCGTCCCACGAGGCACGCCGTCCTTCCGTGACCGCCGCGGCTGCGCCGTCGAGCAACGACCGCCAAAATGGCGAGGCCGCGCACCGCGGTGTCGCGCCAACACCAAAAGCCGCCGCTGTAGCCGCCGCCTCACCCCCCGCACAGAAAGCGTCGCCGTCGTCTCCTGCATCCAACGCAGCGGGCAGTCCTGGCCCGAACTCGCCGCGGCCGAGCACGCCAACCCGCACCCTTCTTCTCCGCATTGAGGGCTGCACCGTCGCGCAGGACATCCGCGACGCCCTGCGTGATCTCCTGCGCTGCCCGGACCTGCCGTACGCACTGGACAGCACGTCCCTCAGCTCCCTCACGACACTGCTGACAAGCTACGCCGAGGACGAGTCCATCACGGAGCCGACGCTGCACCTGCTTGCGAACGCGACGGACCTTGACGCCTACCCAAGCCAGCTGGAGTCGAATCGCCGCACCATTGAGGTGACGATGGCGGACAAGCGGCACACGCGGGATGAGCTGCTCCAGTCACTGGTGGAGGCGGTGGGCCTTCTTCTCGAGTCGATGAACGCCACTGCGCCGTTCTGGAGCCGCTACTACGCCGTGGTGCTGCTGCAGCGCTTGGAGGAGTACGAGCCGTCGAAGGTGAACCAGGCACTGCTGGCGGCCCGCGGAGTTGGCGTGCTGCTCGATGCCCTGAATGAGACGGACCACGACAACGCGCTGCGCAACCAGGCTCTGGTGCTGCTCACTTCCCTCACCTTGGCAGACCGCGAGCTGCAGACCTTGCTGGCCTTTGACAACGCCTTCGACTCCCTCTTTGACCTGGTGCAGCGCGAAGGTGGCGTCCTGGGCGGTGGCACGGTGGTGCGCGACAGCTTGACAGTGGTGCAAAACATCCTGCGCTCGAACAAGGCCACGCAGAAGTTCTTTCGTGAGATGGGATGCGCTGCTCGCCTGGCGGCTCTCTTTGACTCCATTCCATCTGAGCTGTCCGCGTGCACGGCGGCAGATCAGCGACGCAGTGGCGCACCTGGGCCGTCGCCGAGTCACTGGCCTCAGCCGACGGTGCTGTCCGACAAGCTAGAAGGGCTGCTCGAGCATCTTCGAAACCCTGACGTGATGCTCAACATCCTCATGTCGGTCTCCATTCTCGCCTGCGTGCTGCGCGGGTACGAGGAGTCGGAGGAGGAGCTGCACGCCACCCAAGACGCGCTGCTGCGGTGCGGCCTGCTGAACCCACTGACCCGCCTCGCCTTCTGCGGGCTGGCGATTGACGACGCAACCCGAATTGAGGCGGTGCGGGTGCTCGCCCTGCTGCTTGACCGCTCCAAGCGGGCGATGGAGGAGTGGCTGACGGCGCCGCCTATGGTGACGCTGATGCGCGCCACGCTGCCGTACACGGTCCGCGTGTGGCCGGCCCCTCGCGCGCTGCTATCGTACGTCTGCGAGACGAGTGACACCACGCTGGTGAACGCTGGTGTGCAGCTCTTCCTTTCGACGCTGAGCGTCCCGGCCTGCCAGGAGCGCGTTGTCGGCGTCTTTCTGGGCGGTCTGGTTGGAGGCAGCGATGCCGCAAATCTGAAGGGGGCCCCGGCACAGACCAATAACAACAACACCAACGCAAGCAATGCGATGGGCAATGCCACCAGTCCTACAGCAGGGGGTGGCAACAGCAGCAACAACAGCAGCAACGCGCAGTCGGACCCGCAGTGTGGTTCGGCCCTGGCGCGCATTCTCCTCTCCCCCACCACCACCGCGGTGGAGAAGTACTACACCGCACAAGTGTTCCGCACCCTCATTAGCCTGCCCGCCGCCGCACGTGTATCGGAGTCGCTTGTGCGTGTTGCCGTGCCGGTGGAGCTGCAGCAGCAGGGCAGGCTGGACCGCCTCGTGCAGGCGCAGCCCGGCTGGTCGCTCTCCCCAAAGTTGACCCCGTCCTTCTTCAACTACTACGTCTCCTTTCTCCTCTTCGCCATCAGCGGTGGGGCAGCGAGTCAGCAAATAAACACGGCAGCCCTCGGGGCGTATGTGGCGGCCCTGCTGGGCTGGACCGGTGCGTGCCCGTGGGCGGCGGCCGCCCTCGTGCAGGAGGTGGCGTGGGGGGACGCGCTGCTGTATCAGACGCGGCGTGACGGGGCGGCGCATCTGCGGCTGTGGTCAGCGATGCTCATCGCACGCGGCTGCCTCGTGGTGCGCGCTGCCGCTGCCGCTGCCGCGTCTGGCTCTGGCAAGTCCACGCCGCACCTTCAGGAGAGCGCCACCGCTGCCGCCGGCACGGCCCTCGTGCAGCGCTTCCTGCAGATAGTTGGCGGGGGTGCCGCGCTGGACACGATCCTCTTCGACGCACAGGCCAGCACACCGGCGTGGCAGCACCCGGTGGCGAGTGGGCTGCGCACGCAGACGCCGACGCCGTACGACGAGCCGTTTGTGGCGCAGGTGGAGCAGCTGGTGCAGGAGTTCAAGAAACTGCTGAGTGCCGTCGCAGGGGCGTCGCCGAACGCGTCGTCGTCGATGTCGCTCCCACCCCTCACGCATCTCTCTCCACCGGCAGCACCAGCACCAGCAGCAGCCGCGGCATCCGCAGCCCCTGCTACCCAGCCGCCGCCGTACGCGTCTCCGCCGCAGCACGCCTCTCATTTCGACGGTCCTTCGCCGCCTCATCCACCGCAACACGAGATGGCCAGCGATGCACCGCCAACGTACGCCACGTCCGGCGACTACCAGCTGCAGAGCACCTCCGCGTCGTCGCACGCGCCACCGCCGACGAGTGCAGAGGCCACGCACGGCGCGGCGCCACCGGCGGAACCGAGCGAAGAGGCTCTCGCTTACATTGATACGCTCCAGGCGGAGCTGCAGGCGGTGCAAGCAGACCGCGCCAGCCTCGTGCAGGCGGTTGACGAGTGGCGGGAGCGCGCCGAGCAGAGCGAAGCGCAGTGCCAGCAGCTGCTGCACGAACAAGAAGCCCGCGCAGCCGCCCTCGCCGCGGCAGAGTCAGAGCTGGCACATCAACGTGAGGTGACTGCGTCAGCGCAGGCTTCCAGTGTCTCTGCCGAGGTGGTGGACGGACTGCGTGAGAACATTCACCTCTTGGAGGAGGCGCTGAGCTCGAAGGACGAGGAACACCAGCAGCTGGTAGACTCACTCAACATGCTCGAAGAGCAGCTGCGCCATGCGACTGGTGCGGCGGCTTCGGCGAACGAGCAGCGCTCCTCGGCTGCCGCCGCGGCAACGCAGCACCAGCAGCAGCTGCAGCAGCTGCAGGCGCGCCTCCAGCAGCAAGACCACGTGATTCAGCAGCAGCTGCAGCAAATCCAGCATCAGCAGCAACAACTGCAGCAACAAGCTGAAGCCCACGTCCACGCACCACCACCACCACCTCCGGTTGCACCACAGGGCCCGCCGCCGGAGGTAATTGCAGAGATGGAGGCGGAGCGCCACCGCTTGCAGCATGGGCTGCGCGAAGCGGAGCAAGAGATTGCACGACTCCAGCACACCCTCCAGAGTCTCATGACGGACTACCAGGACTTGCTGGTGATGGTGGCGGAGCTGAATGAGGAGTGTGTGTCGGTGAAGGCGATGTCCTCCATGGCTCCTACACCGGCCCGTCAGTTGGCCGACTGGCCCTCTGCGAGTCCGAGCGTGGAGCGCTACGACGACGGTGCTGGCCACGCCACGGAAGCGGAAGACATGAGTCACTATGAGGTGCCAAGTCTCCAGCAGACCGTGACGAGTGAGCCGGTCGCTGCAGCCGAGATGCAAGCGGAGACAGGTGCACCTCCACCGCCACCACCGGCCGGTGCCGTAGCGGCACCCGATGCAACCAATGGCTTTCCAAATCTGGAGAACTCCTTACCTGCGCAAGGGGAAAGCGGGCAGTGGGGCGGTGTGGAATCCCCGTCAGCACAGCTGGCAGATATCGCCCGCACGGCCTCGTCTATGGCGTACGCAGAAGCCACGGACGTTCTCATTGACCCAACCGCAAGCCAACCCTCGCCACCTTTGCCTGCCCCGCCCGCGCAGCTGCCCAGCGGACAAGTGCCTCCGCAACCGCATTTACAGCAGCAACAACAACATCCGCACCATCTGAACTCCCGCACTTCCAGCCAGCACTCCATCTTGTCACATCATTCACACGCCGCGCATCCTCCTCACCCACCTCCACCACCGCCACACTCCCATAAGTACGGTGGGCTGCCCAACCCGCTGCAGGCACGTCAAGCCGCGCCGCACGCCGGCAACCGCCACGCGCCCCGCTACGCCAACCCGGCCGCCGCTTTCTTCAACGGCGGCGCAACCGCAGAGGCTCCGCTGTCTATGCTGCCACAGCAGCAGCACCAGCACCAGCACCAGCATCCACAACTGCCTCCGGCGCCGCCGATGCTGGCGGGTCACCCCGAATCTGCGTGGACGTCACACCACTCCGTCTCCACCCACGACTCCCCGCCGGCCTATCACGCGAACACGCCAGCACCACCAGCGCACGTGGAGCCACAACAGCAACCGACAGGACAGATGTCGGGTCAGGCGGCTCACTTCGCCGCCTCACCACTGCCGGTGCTGCCCTCCGCGGACGACTTCTTTGGTGGGGCCGACCAATCCTTCAGCGGCAACGGCACCAGCGATGCGTTGGAGCACGGCGCAAGCGCCAACCCGCCGGAGGCACTGGGGGTAAAGACGCAAGCGGAGCCAGCTGATGCGCAGCCACAAAAGCCTTTCGAAAGCAGTGGAACCGGAGAGGAGGCGCACGCGATGGCGCCCGCTTCAGAAGCTGCCATGACCTTCAACCCTTTTCTTCCCAACAAAAGTGCCACCTTCAGCGATCATCACCACGCCACACGCACGGAGAGCGTCACGTCAGAGAAGGCCACGGCATCGCAGGTCTACCTGCCGCCTCCGCCGACGTCGTCTGTCACAGTGCCGCCTGGGCTGCAGCCGCCGTCGCGGGATGTGAAGAGGGAGCCATCAGGGTCGGTGTCCGTAGAGAGTAATGCTAACCCGAGTGACCCAGCCGCAGCTACTGCCACGGTGGCAACGCACGCTCCGCTGCCTCTGCCGCCGCCGCCGTCTATGGCGCACAAACACCCCGTTTCAGCGCTGGCCGGCAGCGCACACCATTTGAATTACAAGGTGAGCGCTACGCAGGGTGTGTTGCCGCAACCGCAGCTGCCAATGGAGGGGACAACGGAGGAAAATTCAGCCGCAGCAGCTCCGCAAAAGCTGGCGGCAGCGGCGACGCCGTACAACCCATTTGCAGATTTCCAGGGTGGTGACGATGAGGATGATGGCTTTGCAGACCTGCGGTGAGTAAGGTCCGGAGGGAGTGAAGGAGAGAAAAGAAAAGCACGCGTTGTTCTTTGACCTGTTGATCTCCCTGTGCTTTGGAGATTCTCAGCAATCAAGTAGTGACCGGCGCTTCTATTCAATTCCATCTGCCAACTCAAGCTGTGTTTTGCGGCGTTGATGTATATTGTTTTCCCTCTTTGATTGCCTGAAGTGCAAGCCGATGGCTGCCCCTCCTGTTGTTGACTTTCTTTTCTTCATTGTACACTGCGTAGTGAGAATGACACTTAGAAGATAAAAAAACGGCTTTTTATTGTAGGTTTTGTCACCCATGTTTTTTATTCCTTTGTTTTTTTTTCTACGTGGTGGAAAACTGGTCTGACTTGGGATTTTTTCCTCGGTGTGCAATCTTGTCAGGCTGCTTTTGTGTAGAGCAGCAAAACTTCTTAATGTTGACTTCCTTTAATGCCATTTATTTCATTGCAATTAAAAAAAGAAAGACAAATCACCACATCACCGAAAGCGAATAGAAGACGGTCAGAATCATATTTGTCATCTCTAAAGAGAATAATGACTAACATTTTACACCTCAATTAGTGCAAGTGTGAAAAGTCGAGGGCAAGGTTGTCACGCCCGGAACAAAAAGCTTCGATTCTTTTGCTTGGGAGTCTGTGCTGCGTCAACTGACAGAATTACTGCGATGCTTACAGGATGCGTAAACTGAGCAATTTCCCTTCTCCTCTTCATTTTTTGCTCCCCTCGTTTGGCGAATGCATTATGCCCGTGCTGCTACCCTTTTGCTGTACAAAAATGCTACGTTGAAGGAACCATACAAATTCTTTCACATCATTCTTCCTGCGCAAGGCCGCAACAAGAACAACGATTTTTTTTTTAATTCCAGAAAAACAGTTAGCTTTTCAGTTTGTCGACTTGATTGTAAATCTATTTATTACCAGATAAAGTAGGTTGTGATAGGAAAAACAAATCAGCCTAATTTTAAAAAACCGGGAAAAAAAGACTACCCAGCACTTATCATTTGGTGAGCTCATAGTTGTGAAGTGCTTTGGTGAAGCCACGAGAAACTGGCGTGTAGAAAAGGAGCCATTCGCAACGATTCAAGTGCATTACTTTTTTTTTTTCTTTGCGAGTGTAGCAGAACAGCTTCTCCGACTCAGCAATGGCAGAGAAGGCAACAACAACCGGGAATGAGCCGGAGTCGAGCACCAACACCGCTGCCACCGCACCCATTCTGGGCGAGTGTGTACTGAAACTCACCCACTCCACCACCTACGAGCCTCCGCTCTACCTCTTTCCAGAGCTGCTACCGCAAGTACCACAAGGGACACCACCGCTGCCGGTGTGGGATGCCGTGGCGGACGCCGTCGACATCGCCGCGTCGTCGTGGCGCCTCGCGGATGCCACGCAGCTCCTCACCACCGGAGCCGCCGCGGCAGGTAAAGGCGGCCACGGAAGCAACGGAAGCGACGTCCGCCCCACAGCCGGCAGTACCCCGCGGCCACCACAGGCGATGGTGACACTGACCTCTATGGTCGCGGAAAACCGCCTGTTGGCCGCCGGATTAGATGCCACGGCACTGCGCAGCGGTGCCTTCTCCTCCGCGAGCATCATCGAGCAGCTGGCGACGCTGCAGGCTCGCATGGGGCTTACGGACGAAGAAGGGGCAGCCATCATGTCGAATCACTTCATCAATCTGCTTGCGTGGCAGAAGCTGTGTGAGATTAACGGCGGAGCAGCCGGCGGACACGCCGTCAACAGCGCATCTCCAGGTAGTCCATCCACATCAACAGCCGCATCGTCGCCATCCGCTGCGTCGGTGCCGCCACCGCTGGCGCCGTCTCGCAAACGTGCGCGGGCGGCGGGCGGCGGCGGCGACGATGACAGCAACCCGACGTGGCTGCCTTCACCGGACCCGTGGGCGACAAACGCCGACTTGGCTCGCGGGGCCACCAGCGGTGAGAAGTTCATCGCAGCCGGCGAAGCGAACGTGGAGGAGCGTGTAGACCTGCTGCGCACCCTCGCCGCGCTCTATCAACGACCGTGGCGCAGCCTGGCCTCGCAGGGGCAGCAGACGGACTGCGTGGTGCCGCCTGGAACGGTCAACGTGACGAGCCCGTACGCCGACAGCAGCAGGCTGCCCGGGGCGACGGTAGACCCGGCAGCAGATCTGGGCTGGAAATTACCTGGTGCACCGGGCAACGACAGCACGGCGTCGCACTACTTTGGCCGCCTCCGCGTTGCGCACAACCCGTGCTTCTACTCCGTGGTGCTCTCTTCACGTGGTGCGAGCGGGCTGGCGACTCCGCGACGCGTGCCGCTGATGCAGACAACAACGACCGTGGGTCGCGCAGCCGGCGCGCAGCCGTCGGCCGCCGTCGCCGCAGCGGCGCTGGTGTCCATTGACGCCGGCCTGGACGCCTACTCGTCTCACCCGGACGTGCTGTCGCGGTACCACTTCGCTCTCGTCCTGCGACCCGTGTACGACCACAAGGCGGCGTTGGTGTCGAACGTGGCGATTGCACCGCACGGCGACGACAGCGCAGATGACAAAAATAAAGAGGACAATTCATCCGAGGAGGGTGGCGAGGCGACCGCGCAGCGCAATTTTGCCATCGTGCACACCAAGACACCGGAGTACTACACCCTGTGGCTTGTGAACTACGGCCGTAATGGTGTCCGCATCTGCGGAAAAGGCTGGGTGCTGGGGGAGCCGCGAGAGCTGCATGCCGGCGATGTGCTAGTCGTCGGCGATGACGTGGAGTTGCAGGTGGAGCTGCACGCGACGGCCGCGGCGGCGCGCGCAACGGCGATGGAGGGGGCGGGCGGTGCAGGGGCGACGCCGACGCCAGGTGTGTCCCTTTCCTCTTCTCAGGTGAAGCGAGAGCGTGCGGAGGATGAGTGACGTGGCCCAGCAGCCTTTGAACTTGATTTTTTTTCATTTTCTCACAAACACTCTGCTTTCACATCATTCTCTGCACGCAGCTGCCACTCCATGTCCTATTCCTAACACTCTTAATTAACAATGTGAGACCTCTTCTTGTACTTTTATGCGCGAGAGAACGCGCTTCATAGATTGTGTAACAAATAAAGTAAAACAAAGCGTAAAATCGGACAAACCTACCTGCGTTTGCAGTAGAAAGTTCTTGCCCCGGCTTCATCAGAAGTATTTAGAATCAGCGTACACTGTGTGTGAGATAATGCGCATTCATCAAGAACGGTAAAATGAGCGCATTTTTGTTTCTTGAACCTAGTATTTGCTTTTATAAGAAGCGTATCAGCTCGTGCAGAGAGTAGGTTTTTTTGCTCGTTGTCTCCATTTGCTTTCTGAATGAACCAATTGGAGAAGTTTCCGTGGTTGTTTTTGTACGCATTATGACTTTTCAGAAGACATCAATTCTCTACTGCACGGTTCATTTATTTCTTCCCGATTGTTTCTCTCAATTTGGTTTCCTCTGCTCTGACTTACAGCGTCTGTGCTCAAAAATCAATCTACCAGTGCATCGTCATTGGTTTTTCTCTGTCGTTCATCTTCTCCAGCTCGTCAAGATGGGCGTTAGCATCTACTCACTTATCAATGCCATTGTGCTGTGTTTGAATGCGCTGGCAATTCTGTCCGAGTCCCGCTTTCTCTCCAAGTTTGGCCTCGCCACCCCAAGCGCAATGCAGGGCGGGGTGCCGCGTCAGGACTCTGTCTTTAGCGATTACTCCCCCACTGGGTTCGACTCTGACACGGGCATGAACCCAGGCAGCGGCGGCGCACGCGGCTCGTCGATCAAGTTGCAGGTTGCCTCGCTGCTGCACTCGGTGCGGTTGCTGCTGCGGTGGCCGCTTATATTTGCAAACATTGTGTTTGTTGTGCTTGCGTTGGTATTTGGGTGATCTGTTTGCTTTTGCTTTTATGTGTTTGCTCTACTTTTGTGCTATTAGTTTAAAAAAAAAAGGTTTAAATCATCTGTATTCCTTTCTCTCAAGCGGAAACGCAGTGCGACCCATGTTATTGAAAGCAGTGTTGTGCTGCATGCATTCGTCATTTGTGCTTACGATCTAGACTTGACGGCTCAACAACGGCGAAAAACAATGTTTGCGCACGCTTTTTCTTTCTTGTATCTGCTTCTTTTCAATTCATGTCTCTCTCTCTGTTTCTGTGTGTCTATTGTGACTTGGGCAAATCAACTAAGACAACTCTTGTTTTTTGGCAGCCTTGAGGTGAGGCTTCTTGCTGTTTCATTACTTTGCTGTGCAAAAAACCAAAGAAAACAAAAGAACATACTTCAAACTGGTATTTGAATGCCGTCGTCATCCCATTCGTCCGCGCTGCCCTCCGTGGGCCCGCCTTTGACAAGCTGGAGCGCCTCCACCGCTGGCAGAAAAGTTGGCGTGGGCAGCAAGCGGCAGCAAAAGCTTGGCTTGTGGAGCGCGGTGGCACTGCAGCAGCACTTCACCACCACTGGCGGCCAGCGCGGCTCATCCTACAACAACAACAGCTTTGACGGCGCGCTGGGTGGCGATGGAAGTTTGGATGATGGCGCCGACACTGAGGAGAGATCAGCGACTGCTCGAGAGGATCTTCGCACGCACCTTGGGCCCGCTGTGAACGCCGCCGGCCACCCTCACAAGCCGACCTTGGCCCAGCGCATGGGCCTCGTCCCTCCACCACCACCTGCACCCACGGCGGACGACTGGCAGGTGGTGGTTCACCGCGCCATGCTGCGAGAACGGCAGCACCAACGAAATCCTCACACAAGCGGAGCTTATGGGGACGAGGCACACGTGACCACATCTGGCGCGTCCTCTGCGTGCGCCATCTGTCAGATGAGTTTCTTGGCAACCAGCGACGAAGGCCAAGTCATCCTCAGTTGCTCGCACGTCTTCCATGCGCAGTGCTTCCGGGCCTTTGAGCGCTGCGTGCGAGCGCAACAGCGGGCCGACGGCGCCGGCATTGCGGAGGTCACCGCCCAACTAGCCTGTCCTGTGTGCCGAACGCAGCACTACTACAAGCGTGTTTTTTACGAGGGGAAGGCGATGACGCAGCGGGCTGCGATTGTGAAGGTGCAGTCTGCCATCCGCGGCTTTCTGGCGCGGCGCCGCTACGTCCAGCAGCGACTGCGCAGCAACGCGGCGTTTCGCACGTCGTACGTGCAGGCGCGGCTGGCGCGTCTATCCGCGGCGTGGTCAAACTTTTGTGCCCAGCAGGCGCGGCAACGCGAGACGACCCTCGTAGCCTTGCGTGCCCAACATCAAGCCGCCACCGCCGCGTACCTGTCGGAAGCCGACTGGACGCGCATCTGGGCGACGGTGGTGGAGAATGCAGCAGACACAGGCGCCGGGGCGGTGGCGAGAGAAGGCGACGTCGTCATTGCATGCCCCATCTGTTTGGAGCGCATCTATGAAACGCACTTCACGCACCAGCGCCACAGTACGGAGGGAAAGGAGGTGCCGCAGCTCTGTGGCGATGACGCCGTGGCTGCGCTGCGTCTTGCGTACGAGAAGCGTCAGAAAGATGCGCAGGCAGTGAAGGATGCCGCTGACAAGCGGAAACCGGGTGACAGCACCGCGCTGAAGAAGAAGCAGCCTCGTCTGCAAACTGTTGAAAAAGCGACAACGTCTCCTACGAGTCGAAAAGCTTACGAGCTAAAGGCGAGACAATCGAAATCATTGAAAGGCAGCGCGGCCGCTTCTGTCAACACATTAACACCAGAAAAGTCAGTTGCCAAGACAAAGCTGCCCTTCCTCCCACCGCCCTCTTCTCCTACTCTCCCCACCAGCTTTGCTGGTCAACCTCGCAGTGGTGTGCTGCTTAGCTGCGGACACTGCTTTCACGAGGCGTGCATTGGCTGTTACGAGCACTTCAACGAACAGCGCATGACCGAAGCGGCAGATGGCACGAGCAGGACGGAGGCAGCCGTGGTCGTTGTGGCAGACCGTTGTCCTATCTGTCGTGCTGGGTACGCCAAGCATCCTCTGTGATTGCAAACAGACCGCTCTTAAACCAATTCTCTTTTCTTTATTTTACAGCTTTATGTACATTAGCTATAAGCCAACTATAGTCAATTGGTTTTATTCTCTGTGTAGTTCTGCTTGATTGATGATTTAATAGCAACAGCAAAAAAAAAAAAATGTTTCCTGAAATGCGGTGTAATTGAATGCTTTGTGTAGCTGAGATTGTCTATGTGAATTGAAATCGACGCGAAAAAAAAAAGCCAAAAAGAGAAAACATTGGCGCTAAATGCGCTACTGCTATCTTACGGAACCACACTAGTATGCCCCATTTTTTTATACATCTCGTGTGCAAAGATAAACTATATAAAGCATATTTATTTTTTTGAAAATGATGCTAGTACTAGCTCTTCCTAAACCCTTTCTTACCTTTTTTTCTTATTTTCTACACTTAGCTTCAATTCCGCGCATAAACCCACCACAGCATCTGGAGTAAGTTTAGAGCAAACGATCAAAAGCACTTGCAAGATTCACTTGACCTTTAAAGTAAGGCACGGGTTTTTTTTTCTGTCCCGACTTGAACAGATTACAATCACCTGTCTAGTCAGACATGTCTGGTATCGACTACTCCAAGTGGGACAAGCTGGATTGTGAAAGCAGTGACAGCTCTGATGCTGATCACAGCAGCGATTCCGACGAGGAGCACGATAAGAATACCAGCCACAGCAAAAGAAACCACAACAGTGATGATGCACCGCAAGTTACGCGGCTGCAGTACCCGACACAGGTCACTCTAGGCCCCTCTGGCGTACAACTCACCAAATCTCCGCCAAAAGCATCGGCAAGTCCATTTCACCCAGCTGGACTGCCATCCAACGCGGCGTCTGCGAGAGATGGTTGTGGATCTGCAATCCCACCCACGCTTTCGCATAGCAACACCCCACAAACAACTTCGAATAACGGCAACCACCATGCATCGAGTATGACGAATCAACAAGACGATAGGCAGGGAAATGAAAAGGGTGCAGGTCTGGACGCCAACGACAACGGCAACGACGATGACGAAGATTTGCTGTACGAGAGTCTCGCTCGCAACGGGGGTCGCGAAGGGAATCAGCACTGGTGGTCGCAAACACAGGACAGCGCCACCGTGAGCTTTCTCGTCCCGTGGGAGACAACAGCAAAACTGGTGACACGCTTTAGCTTGCGAGAGGTGAAGGATACACAGACGGATCAGTATTGTGCGCAGCTCGAAGTGAGCATTACCGCACCCTCTGGTCCTGTTGCCGTTACAGCAGGCGGTGAGGAGAGAAAGGAAAACGAAGAAAAAGAGCAGACAAACACACACGTGCCGCCCAGCGGCTTCCACATCTGCCAGCAGTTTCGTTACCCCATCAAGTTGACGGAGGAGCTGATTGAGGGCTGCTGGCAGCTACATCGCATGCCACACCGCCACCTGCGCCTTTTGGTGGCGGAGGTGTTCAAGGAGCCGATTGGTCAAGGCATGACGCTCTGGTGGGATCGCTGCTTTGTGTCGGACACGAAATCCGTCATCGACACACAGAAAATCGCCGACCGTGCGCAGCGTGTGTCGGGGGCAACGAGCGCGTCGTCTCAGGAGAAGGCGGAGCAGTTTCGCAAGGTGTGGGACGAGGCACACGAAGAGTTTCGCCGTCGCATGAAAGAACGCAAGGCGAAGCAAAACTAGGTGGGCCTGTTTCCAATCACATTTTTTTATATTATGCGAACGTTTTTACCCAAGCGCAAATCAGTTGAAGACAAAAGCGTAATATTGGTTTGAACTCAGAAAATTACCGCCCTCTTTCAAGTGTTTTAAAAGGTAACAGCTGCAAACTAAACTTGCAAGATAAGAAGATGGAATGCACCTCTGCTAATGATAGCTGTGTGTGATGATTCTTGGTTGTTGTTTAATGCTTCATCATTTTTGTTTTCCATTAAATATAACACTCTCTTTTTTGTACTATTAATTTTGAAGAACTACCCCTTCAGAAACTGTTTTTTTCTGCTTTTGCACTTTCCGCAGCCGCTCTTCGTTGTATGCTGCTCTCTCTCTTTCTGCTGCAGCTGATAGAAACAAGCAAACGAATAAAGACACCACACACACACTGAACGGGCGGCAATGCACACATTTGCCGCAATGGAGCATCACATGTACGAGCACACCGTCTCCATCACCCTTTACCTTACTTACGCGGCTCTCATGATGGGTCTGATGGTGTGTAGCATTCTCTCGCCCATTCGCACCGTCACCGTTGACAGTCGTCAGCTAACGCTCTACGGCGTGGCGATTGCATTTGACATGCCGCCTGCCGGGTGGGATGTCAACGTGTCGGACAGCGACAGTACCGTCAGCAGTAGCAGCATCAGCAGCAGCAGCAGCAGCACTACCTATGCTGAACGTAGCACCGCCGATTCAAATCGCGTTTTGTTCAGTGGCTTTAACGAGGTCGGTGGCACAGCGAGCGGTGCTGCTGTCTCTGATACCCTTCGAAGCCCATACACCCCATCACGATTAGACGACTACTTTGCCAGAGTTGCCCGTTTGCACTTCTCTTTAGCAGAGCAAGACCGCCACTCAAGAAAGGCAGCGAGCGCCGCAGCTGCTTCTCCAGCTGCGGCTAGTGCTGCGGCGACGGCGTCCAGCGACTCTTCCACTCCTGCCGAAACCTCGTCTAGAAATGTCAATCAAAGGCAAATTTACAGTGGGTCTCCTGGCAACCAAACACAACGTGTGTACTTGAAAGACATCCCCTCCTCCGACCTCGCACGGTGCATGTCGGCCTACCTCGCCTTTGCCTTTTTTTGTCTCCTCTTTTCGGTGTTGCTGATCGTGGCAATGTTCATCGAAGTATTGCCGGTCGAAGCCGGTCTCGGGCTGCGCATTTGCGTGCGCATTGTTACGGTGGCAGGGCCACTGTGCGCCATTTTGTGCTTTGCGATGGCGGCTGCGCTTGGGCTGCAAGGGAAACTGGTGCGGCACGTCGCAGATGGGTATTACACAAATACAACGCATCATGCGACAGTGAGTCGCCTCCATTCCGGCTTTTCGACCACCGCGGCGGCAGCATTTATCGCTCTCGTGATGGTGCTGCTATCCCCTGTTTTGTGGAAGCAGTAAAATATCGTTGTTGCTGCTATTCGTTCGTTTGCCTTTCTTCTCCACGTGCGCTCAATAATATTACATTAGAGCGCAGCGGGGGACAAAAAAAAAGATGCGAGTCGCAGTTTTTTTTTCTTTTCTTCAGGTTGCAATTGCGCGTTTTATCTGATATTTTGATTTTTTTTAGATGTTGCTGCTGTAATACATACATACCATCACAAAATTATCTTACATTTTATAAATTGAGTATTTCGACCAATTTCACGGCTACGCGCCAATGTGGAACATACTTTGCCTCTTTTATTGATAAGGCGTAGATTTCAACTTTATGCAAAAGCAATTGACTATCGAACGCTTCTCTAACCACCCCTCCTTTTCTAGAATCTGTTCTTGGCATGGCGGTAAAACGTGCAGGTGAATTGACAAGTCTTGTTATCTTTCCTTCTTTTCTGCTATTAGACACAAGCTCTCTCTCACACACACACACAAAAAAAAAAATATTTATATGCACTGAAGCCGAGGCGACCTCAACAACTAGCAATTTCTTCAAAAATAAAAAACCGGCATCATGCAAAGAAAAGTGCCAATGACTCGGCTAGCGTCGTCAGAGCTTCCGTCTTCGCGTGCTCAATCGGACTGCGATGACGTGCTGAGTCAAGTGCAGACACTCTCGAGCTCCGCTGCGCTGACGTCGAGCACAGCTGATGGCATCTCCCTGCTTGTCAAGGGAAAACCACTATCGCTGATTATCCAGATATTGGCGGATGCCCTGTTACAGCAGCAGGCCCAATTGCAGCGCAGCCGTGAAGCGACCGAGGCGCATGCGCGACAGACGGATGCGGTGTTCGCCGAGCACAAAGCCGGTCTTGGAAAAGTCAAAGACGACCTCCACTTTGATCAACGACCTTTTATTCTAGGCAGCGGTGCCAATGCGGCAAACGCTTTGTCAAGGACAGGCTCTGCTGGAAAAGAAGGCCGCGTGGTGCCGTTGCATCGACAACGCTCAGCGGAGACGATGGGTGAGGCAATCCAGCTTGCCCACAAGCAGCACGAAAAGCTGCGCCACCAAGTTTTGAGCACTTCCGCCAGTGTACACGAACGCAAGCTGCAGCACATAAAACTCCGGTACTACTTCCAGTGCTGGTGTGATGCCGGTGTCCGCCGGTTGCGAGCGAAGGAACTCGAAACGGCTTCGAAGGTGAGTCTTCTCGCCACGTTTTATACACGATGGAGACGACGGGCCGAGAGCGACTGGCGCCAGCAGCAGCTGCGCCGAGAACGCCATCTACGTGCTGTGTCGCGGCGATCACAGAAGGCCATTCTCGCAACGTATTTGCGCAAGTGGGTTCATTTTGCGACGGCAGCGGCTGACGACGCCGCGCGACTGCGTGCGTACCAGCGACGTATTGCGCACACCTGGAGCCTCTCGGGTCCAGCGGTCACGCTGCTCCGGCGAGGTGCGTTTCGGGACTGGTTGAAGTGGACCTGCGAGCGCAAGGCAGTGCAGCACGCCATTGCGGCCGCAGAGGTCAAGGAGCTAAGTAGCGCTGACAGTCGTCTGCGGACACTCTTAACGAGCTGCTTTCACCTATGGCAGAGGAAGACGCGGCGACGTCAGCTCGTCCGTTTGTACCACCGCCTGGCACGTGTGATGGCTGCACAGAGTCATCAAGTCCTTCTGAGAAACCACTTCCGCACGTGGGTCACCTGTGCAGAGCGCATGCGCACTTTACGGCGGCTGGAGGTGCTCGCTGCAGACCAGCACAAACGGCGGGTCACCGCCCTTGCCCGGCGCTACTTCAACGAGCTGCGCTTCTTCCGCCGGGAGCAACAGTTCCAACGCATGATGCGCAGCGTCGAGGCGTCGTTACTCACTCTGGCAGATCGGGTAGAGAACATGGAGGATGTGATGCATGCACAGCGGCCACCTCGTCCTTCCATTGCTGCGCCTCCGGCTGCCGGTGTTCAAAGAGCTGCTCCTGCTGCTGCGGCTGCACCTGCGCATGCACGGCCGCTGTTTGAGTCGCCGTCGCGTGCACCGCAGTCAATTCCGTCGGTGCAGTGGAGTCCGGCCACCGACGACGACTTGCTTGCACGCGTTGAAGAGTTGCTGTCCCGCTCACGTTAAAATGTTGACTTACCTGCTCGTCTACGATGCCTTATTTTTTTTTTTTTGCGGCCTTTCTTCGCTGTAGCTGCTTTGAAAGCGTTATCGTGCCGCTTGATTGTTGTACATTAGATTACCTTTCACAGTCACCATCTTTGGTGCCATCGATGTGCTTTTCAGATAAGAAAAAAAAGATAATATCCAATCTTCAATTTTTCGAAGAACTTTTGTATAAAGCCAGAGCTCAATTTGTGACTTACTGCAACTGGTTTCTACCACCGAGGTGCTATTTAACATATCCATTTAGCAAAGTTAATGTATTTTCTAAACAGAAAATTGTCGGATGTTTTAAGTCTTTTCATGTCACCCTCTACCCCTCTTTTTTCCTTTAACGCTTGCCATCTTCTTCCTTTCAAACTTCAATCTTGCGCGTTTTGCGTCTACTAGTTTTTACAAGCTTAGTCACTTTAAAAGTTTTAGTTCGACCTGCCATTTTATTTGTCTCGCAGTCGAGGTTTAACGGTAGTACCATGGAGGGTTCTTCTGAATCGAGCGGGGCTGCTGCGGCTGCCCCTGCCTTCAACTTTACTCCGCTGCAAAAGAGCAATGTTGATCTCTTCGCCACCGCCCCGCAGGTGAAGAAGCTGACGCGGCGCGAGAAGGAAAAGCTGATGCGCGACCTGGAGGTAAAGCGCGCTGCCGAAGGCGCGACGGAGGGCAAGGGCAAGAATGCCGGCAAAGGGCAGAAGAACAAAAAGAACAAGGGTGAGAAAGACACGGCGGTGCACGACGTGGTGCGCGCTGCTGCGGAAGCTGCGTCGTCTTCCTCCGCTGGTACCGCCGACGTGGACGGTTCCGCCAAGGGGAAGGGCGGGCAGAAGAAAAACATCTTCGAGAGCGTCTTTGACACGAAGGAGATTGAACAGGAGCTGGCGACGCAGGAGGCGCGCCGCAACCGCAAGCACACGAAGAAGCAGGTGCTCCGCCACGCCCTGCACGCTAACGAGGAGGAGGACGCGCGGACGGTCTTTGTCGGCAACCTGCCCAACACGATAAACAAGCGCGACGTCGAGAAGATCTTCAAGTCGTGCGGCAGCATCACCGCCGTGCGTGTCCGCTGCCAGACGCTGGAGGAGCTGGACGAGAAGCACCAGAACCTCGGTCGCGCCGTGCGGGTGCTGCGGGGCGAGATTAAGAAGGATGACAAGTACAGCGCGACGGCGTACGTCCTCTTCGACTCGGCCGAGTCTATCGCACCTGCGCTGGACAAGAACGGCCTCGTCTTCCACAACCGCCACCTGGTGGTGACGACGATGGACCTGGAGAGCCGCGCCTACCCACCGGAGACGTCCATCTTCCTCGGCAACGTCGCCTACGACACCACCGAGGAGGATGTGTGGAACTTCTTCCAGGAGCACGGCGTGCCGGATGTGAAGCGGGTCCGGCTGGTCCGCGATCGCGAGACCGGCTCCTGCAAGGGCTTCGGCTACGTGGAGTTTATGCACGCCGCCTCCGTCAACCCGGCCGTGGCGACGCGCGGGAACAAGCTGAATGGGCGGGAGCTGCGCATCGTGCACGTGAACAAGTCGAAGGAAGTGAAGGCCAGCACGGCGAGCCGCCGCGACAAGCGCCGCAATGACCGCGGAGGAAACAACAACAACAACAGCAACGGCAGGGGCGGCAATGACCGCAAGCGTGGACGTGGCGACGACAGCCGCAATGACGCCAAGAAGCCGCGCACGGACTCCGATGCCCCTTCGTGGGCCGGCGTGATGACGAACCCGCGTCGTAAGATGCCGAAGGACCTGCGTCCGCTGGTGGAGGGCAAGATGGAGTTCAAGACACGCGGGCCTCGTGTTGAGGTGAAGCGGAAGGTGCGCAACCCGGAGAAGTAAATGTAACGTAATTCCTTTTTTCTAAACCTTTTCTTGGTTATCATCATCGATTAAAGCTGATTAATTTTTTTTTCTTGCCGTGTGTATTAATTCTACCTGACTAATAATACTTGATTGCGTGATCAATCAAATTAAATTCTGCATTAATAACTAAAATGATCTTTGTAACGTCGCCGCAAATCTTGACTGGAGTAAGCTGCCGCAAGTTTGGCTGGGAGAATAAGGCACATTTGCTGCCAAATGAGGTGACGGGTGGCCATCTGTATTGCGCAGAAACGAGGTCAGCGGCGGCCAGAATTCGACGTAAAAGCTCACACTGCCACTGCATTAGAACTGCTGTTTTGCGCAAACGAGCTTTTCATTAGTGTTACACTTAACCCTCAATAGTCGATGTTTTGGTATTGCGAGGTGTATATATACATATTTTTTATATGAATACGTTATGCCTGGAGAGTCATTATTAGATGCAGCATTGACGGGAACAGTCACTCCTGAACTTTGCATTTTCTTTTTTTGCTACCCCCTTTTTGTAACACACCGCCAAATGGCGAAAATGCAAACTTTACTTTCATCATCTTTGCAGTCACACATACTCATCTCAATCAAAGTGAGGCTCCTTTTGCCTTAATTACGCCGCACCTCACTGCATTTCACAAGCTCCCATTTCAGTCCTTTCTTGATATTAACGTTCAACTGTGTCTTCTTCCGTTTTTAATTTGCACTTTTTGTGGCTGTTTTTATTTGTCAACTTCTTCTTTCTTTTTCTTTTTGTAACTTCTTAAGCTGATTTTTGCTTTGTTAAACTCATCTCCGTAGACTAATTTCCTTTAGCAGACCCTCAAATTTTTTTTTTCTTGTCTGTGAGAGTTCTTTTCAAAACGTAGCAACCCAGATTAGCCACAACACGAAAAGTCACCTTTTCCTTGCCTCTCTTGCGGGGTGCTTGTGCCTCAGCATTTGTTTTCTTTTTCAGCGTTAAACTCAAGGATAGGCGCACCATGCAAAAGCGTCATGTCATCGTTGTCGGTTTGCTGGCGCTGGGTGCGACATCCGTAGCTGTCTTTCTTCGCCACCGCCAAATACAACGGGAGCGCCGCGAGTTCGCCGAGCGTTACGCCAAGCAACTTCGCGCCGCTCGCGAAGGGCACGATCTGCGCTCCACAAGCGCGCTCGCCGGTGCCAGCGGTGGTTGCGCCTCCCACCACTCTTTTGATGGCGCTGCTGCGGTGGCGGATGCCAGCGTTGGGGCAGCGAGTGGTGTGGAAGACGGTTTGCCGCACGTCAACGTCATCTACGGCAGCGAGTCGGGCAATGCTGAGGCGCTGGCTAAGGGCTTTGTGATCTCGCTGCGCGACCGCGGCGTGCAAGCGAGCCTCATCGACCCCAGCCGCTGGAGTTACCTGGACGACTATCTTTACCACAACAAGGACAATGCTCCGCTGTTGCAGCAGCACCCAACGCGCAACTCGACGAGCGCCGCCACTGCCACTCGCACCACGCCACTCGTGTACATCTTCATCGTGGCCACCGCTGGCGAAGGGGAGCCGACGGGCAACTTCATGACACTCTTTCAGGAAATGCAGCTGGCCGTGCGCAAGACCACCACCCCTTCCGTGGTTCCTGCAGCTGCCACCGCTGCCACTACGGGTAGTACCGCCGCGGCAGCACCGCCCGTTGCCGTGCCGGAGCCACCGTTCAAGGATATTTACTACGCCGTTTTCGGGCTCGGCGACAGCTCCTACAAGTACTACTGCCGCTCCGCCACGGATACGAACACGCTGCTCAAGAAAGGCGGTGGGGTCAATCTGCACCGCGTCGGCTTTGGCGATGCTCGCTCCGGCCTGCAGGAGGACGTCTTCGACGAGTGGCAGGAGAAGGTGCTGCAGGCGCTGGAGGAGAAGTGCGGGTTTGTGCTCACCGCCGGCACGCGAGCACCACCAAAACCGGAGTACCAGTTTCGCTTTGTGGAAGCCGCCACACCTGCTGCGACCGCGGCTGCGGGCAGCGGCGAGGCGGAGGGCACCAGCACGAGCAGCGCGGAGGGTGCGGCGGGCAAGGCCGAGACAGTGCCTGCGACTCCCCACACCGCCGCGCCGGCCTCTGCGGCTGCGGCCCCGCTGCCCTTTCCGGCGCCTCCTGCATTGCTGGAGCCCTCGCTGCTCAACCCGACTCGCGTCCGCCTTCTGTCCAAGACGCGGCTCACACCTCCCCGTGCGAGCGACGGCAGCTGCGTGTACCGTTTCTGCTTTGACACGGACGGCACCGGCATCTCCTACCAAGCTGGCGACCATTTCAGCGTCTTCCCGACCAACCCCCCAGACATGGTCCGGCGCTGCGCCGCGGCGCTCCGCATCTCCGCCGACGACCTGGAAAAGTCGGTGGAGCTGTGCGAGCTGGTGCCGTCACGTGGGCTGCTGCGCAACGTTTTGCCTGCCTGCGTGCCGCTGCGGGTGGTGCTGGAGCGCTACGTGGACCTGTGCGGCCGTCCAAAGAAGTCCTCGCTTCGCGTGCTGGCAAAGTACTGCACCGACCACGCCGAGCAGGAGGCGTTCTTCGAGCTTATTCGCCTTCCGGCTGACCACCACAACGCCGAGGAAGCGCGAGAGAGCAACAGCACAAACGGCAGCAGCACGAATGCCTCCTCTTCTTCTCGCAAGCCGCGGAAGCCGCGCACAGTTGTCGACTACCTCGAGAAGTTCCCAAGCTGCTGCGGTATTCCGCTGGGCCACTTCATCGAGGTGATGCCGCGCATTCAGCCGCGCTACTTCTCCATCGCCTCCGACCGTCTCTCGCACGGCACGCAGCTCGAGATCTTGGTTCGCGTGCTGCCGGATGGCCTGGCCAGCAGCTACCTTGCCCACCGCGTTCACGAAGGCGACGACGTCTTTGGCTACGTGCGCATCTCGACCTTCCACCTGCCGCAGCGCATCGGCGAGCAGCGGCCGCTCCTGATGATCGGTCCCGGCACGGGTGCGGCCGCGATGGTGGGGCTGTGCTACAAGAAAGAAGCCCTGATGCGCAAGCAGCCTACGGTGCAGTGCGGGCCGACCATGTTCCTCTTTGGTGCCCAGCACCGCGCAACCGAATACTTTGTGAGCGAAGAGGTCCAGCGTTGGACGTTGACGCCGGCAGAGATGCAGAAGTGGGACGCAGAGCACCCGGACGCGCACGCCGGGGTGGCGGCGCGCCGCTCAAAAACCCAGCCGCCTGCGCTACTGCCGAGCGCCGTCATCACGCACCACGACTGCGCTTTCAGCCGTGACCAGGAGGAGAAGATCTACGTGACGACGTTAATTGATCAGCACAAGGATCAAATTTATGACATGCTGACGAGCACGAATGGCGGCGGCTGCTTAGTGTACCTGTCCGGCGACGCGTCTTTTATGGCGAAGGACGTCGACCGCGCGCTTTCGGCGCTGCTGCAGGAAAAAGGGGCGATGACCCGCATTGCCTCCCTCGAGTTTTTGCGCCGCATGGAGGCTGACCACCGCTACCTGAAGGATGTTTACTAAGACATCAACGATGATTCTTTTTTTTGTGTGTGTCTTTCTTGGTGGTTGCTAAAATGTGTTTTTTTTTTTTGAGGAAAAATAAGCCGACTTTTCGTCTCCTTACGAAGCCGTGTTGTTAGAATGAACAATGTGCAACCCGGCAACTTCTGTCAAAGTTTCGAAGCTTGAAATTTCTCTTTTCGCCGCTTTCTTACCGTGTCGAGTAATGTTTGAGTTTTTATGATGTTTTCCCGCTTTTTAGGCTGCATTTTTTGGTCACCTTTTTTTTGTTCTTCACAATTTAAATCTACTGACGGTAATTGTTTTTCTTAGGTCTTTTTTCTTCTTTTATGTCAGCTCTGATGTGTTTTTTATGAGGTTTTCAAGTACCTTCAAAATATTTATCTCAACTCCTAACCCGGCTGTTAAGGCTGGTCAGCAATTTCCCCTCGGTTGTCAAATGTGCTTGTCTTCTGCAGCAACAAAGGCAAGCGGTCAACGAGAAGTGGAAGACACGCCTTCTTAGCTTTGGTTTTTCTGTGTAGTCAAAGCAAATCAAAAGCCTATTAAAATAACAGTATGCACTCTGTCACTCTGTTCTTCTAACTCTCTTGTTTTCTCTACTCTTTCGATCTTGTTTTTCTTTCTGCTCGATTCCTTTTTTATTTTGTTTTATTCGTGTCCTTCACTTCAGTCCCCTCTAATTCATATACGAGTTCCAAAACAAAAGGGAGTCAAGTCTCTTTGTTATTATTGTTTGGTGTGTCAACTTGAGTGCGTTCACCGAATTAGATCAGTCCGTGTTCGAAATCACCTAGAAAGCGCCCGGCATTATTTATTTGCTCTTTTTATTGTTTGTTCTTTTTTTTTTTTTTTGCTAGCGCCATCGCAAATCAATTACCACAACATTAACAACACAAATTGAACAATGAGTTCGGACGACATTGATGCTCTGCGCTCAGAGCTGCTGAGACAGAAGATAATCTTTGAGGCGGAGCTGCGACGTCAGCGGGAGGCGTTCGACGAGCGCCTTGCCTACATCTCGCAGGAGCTCGCCGACCGCGAGGCGGACTGCCGCAACCTGCAGTCCGTCATCACCATTCTCGGGCGCAAGGTCGACGCCATCACGGAGCAGCGGCAGGTCAGCAACGCGGCGACCGCCGTGGCAGCCAGCAGTGTGACGTCCGCCACCGTCGCGCGTCCTCCGACGCCGACGCGGCACACCAGCGTGCATCAGAGCCCGTTCCGCCGCAACTTGTCCTCGGCGGCCTCGCCGATGCACGCGTCGAAGGAGCGGGTGCGCACGAACTCGCTGCTGACCGCCAGCTCACGCCGCGCCTCGCCGCTGGTGTCGACCGGGTCGATCCGGCGTACAAACTCGGCCCTGGCGCGTGTGCCGTCGACCACCGCGCTAAGCCGCACGGAGAGTCCACACGTGTTTGGCGGGCACCCGGCACGTCCGCTGCTGCGCACCAACACCGGCGCCTCGGTGGCGAGCGAGACCGGCAGCAACGCAGGCAGCCGGCCGCGCAGCCGCAAAGTGACGCGTCGCCGCACCAATAGCGCACATCGCCTCAACGGTGTGAAGGCAACGGGAGACTGGTAGTAGTGAAGACTGTCGTTCATTTATTCGAATAGTTGAGGAGAGTTGAAGCATAGCTCACAGGATGTGGAGAGAAAAGAGATGGCCAAGGTAAATGCCAAATATTCTTCGCACGGCGATCTTCCTGCACCCTTCGTATTGTTGTTGTAGTGTTTTTTTTTTCCTTTAGAGCGTGACTAACCTTTTTTTTTTTGCCCAGAGCATGCAATTCGTTGTTTCTTATTTAACCCCCCCTAGAGTACATTCACAATCTGCACGTGCCAGATGACGTGTGGTTGCTTTTCTTCTTTTCTTGTCTTTTCACTTGTTTATATATACTGTTTGTTTGTTGTGCGTGCGTTGTTTTTTCTGCCGCTGCTCCTTACCTTTTCTTTGCTTTATGGTGATTTTTCTTTACTTTCTTGTTCTCAAGACTAGAGCGTTTTTTTGCTGATGTCGAATGTGAACGCAGAGCTTAACACGTTTCTGTAATAAAGAGGCATAGATTTGTTACAACTACACAAAGGCGACGAGCAAAGATCTTCTTTGCATGTTTTTCTTCCTTTTCAGTGCTTCTGACAACTGGGTCTCGCTTTGCGATGTCGATGCAACCAGGCAGGTGCTGGGAGCATTACTTGCTTTTTTTTTTTTGGTTGTTTTCCTACTCTTTTGAGTTCAAACACCCATGTAACTTTAATTAACAGAATTTGTTAAAAAGGCAATCTTTGGACAGACATATTTGTGATACAGACTTTGCATCGATCAAATAGTGTTGGAAGAACTACAAGTGAACACGCGAGGCTTTTGTATTGCCTCTTGGATTAAGATTCTTGTTTGTTTTTCTCTATTAAACCATTTTGCCACTACGAAATGTTGCACAAATCTTTGGCAGCTGCGGCCTCTACTTGAAGCTCCTTTGTTGTTTAGACGTGTGACAGATCAAACATCTTATTGTTATTTGACGCTGAGCGGTCATTATCAATGCGGTTTCTTTTTTTCTTTTATCGTGCATTTCTCTTCTTTTCCTCTCCCTTCCTACTTTTGTTCTCTTATACCACGCTTTGCGCTTGAGAAGCGGATACGCTGTTCAGCTAAATAATACACACACACATACTCAAACCAAAAAAAAGAAGCATTAGGCAATGCAGCGACTCCTCTCCAACGTAGCGGCGCGTAGTCTTGCGCGCCAACAGGTTTGTGTGCTTCCGGTTGTCATGCACACCACACGCCGCTGTGCGTCCTCGAAGGTTCCCCCGACGGTTCGTCCGCCCACAGCCGCTGCGGCATCCGCCACTTCTGCTGCCCCGCACGCTAACTCGTCGTCGGCTGCCGCGACCCCAGAAGCCGCGCAGGCGAGCGCGCCTGAGCTGGATGCGAAGGCGGCGGAGCAGGTGCGCCTCGCGCAGGAAATCGGGGAGCAGGCGTTCGGCGAGAACACGGAAATCCTGAAGCAGGTGGGCTACCGCGGGCTCCGTGCGTTTGTTGTGTGTGCTGTGGGCATGGGGGCGTTTATGTGGGCCATGAAGAAGAAGAAGGCGGAGCTCGTCGCGGGTGAGGCGGGGGCGGCCGGTGGGGCGGGTGCAGGAGCCGAAGAAGACGATGACCCGACGCAACGCTACTTGGAGGAGATGCGCAGCTTAGGGTTTGACGTGGACACGCTGGAGGAGGAGCTGGAGCAGGAGCGTGTGTCGAAATTGGCGGCCACCACTGGAGCAAAGAGCGTCGCCTGAGTGCCGCCTCACACTTATTGTTTTTACTGTTATTGGTACGCTTGTGATGCACTTTTAATGGCAATGGGGTTCCGTAACGGGCTTCTGTGAAACGAAGAAGATAAAACAAGAATTAGATATGGGATTAATCGCAAATTGTTGCTTTCTACTGAAGGGTTACCCTAGTTCAAACGTGTGTTGACAAAACAAAAAGGAATGTCTCACCGAGTATTTGTACTTGAATTTTTTGTTTTCATGATGTGAACATTAGTAACTTCTACGCCAAGGAGCGCAAACAGAACTTGTCAATGTTTTTTTTCTCGTTTGAATAGGTATAATGGAGCAACTTGAAAGAAGCATCAAATAATGATTCTGTGCATCTATTTTCAGTATCTCTTCTCACCCCTTTTTTTGATCAGTTCCCTTCTTCGCAGCCATCCGCTTCCCCTAGCGGTTGATACCAACATCAGAGCATTTTTTTTTCTCTGTAACGCACCGGTCGTACTAGTTCTACATCTTGAAAACACAACAATTTTTCTTTTCTTCTCTTTGATGCAGCACGCAGCGCTTTTCTCTGCGCTGACCGAGTCCACGTCCTCAGTGACGGCAAACGGCAGCAGCGGTGCTCCTCGCTCCGCCACCGCCACTGCAGCGTCAAGGCAGTGGAACGGAGACGCCGACTCGGGCGATGATGTGCCGGTTGTTGTGCGCGTTGGTGCGCCGTCGCCTCGATGCAGCCCACGCGAGCAGACGGAGAACATACGCCACACAAGAGCACACGGCAGCGCTCCCCACGGCGGTGTCGCGGCGCGGCCCGTGGTCATTCCCCCACCACCCGGCGTCCCCGCTGCGGCCGTGCGGGGCTCTTCGTCACCGCCTCACCAACGCGTCACGTACGACGACAAAATCGAAGGTTCTGATGCAGGCTCGCCAACGCAGCAACTCACAGCCGCCGAGCCCGCGGCCACCAATACGGGTACAAGCACAGCGGCAGTGCCCCCCGCAGCTGCGAGTGGCGTGACGCCGGCTCTGCGCCTCTCCACCAGTCCCGTGGATGTGCCGCCTGGCGCTGTACCAGCCAGCCGCTTCCAGAACATTTACGACGGCAGCCTCTATCTCCCGCCTGGGACGACGAAGCGGGCACTGGGCCGTCTGCGGCTGCTTTGGTGCTGCGTGCTGACGCAGGAAAGCTGGCAAATCTGCTTTGTGGCGGGCCCCATTCTCTTCTTCACCACGCTCTTTGTGACGCTGGTGGTGCCCGCTGGAGAGTGGTTCAGCTACCTCTTCACCTTCGTCTTCACGGTGGCGTCGCTGACGTGTCTGACGCTGTCGGTGACGATGGACCCCGGCATTATCCCACCCGCACCGCTGTCGGAGATGCCGCCAGGACCCGCAACGGTGCTTGTTGACGGCAAACTCGTGGAGTGCAAGGTGTGCAAGACGTGTCACATCCTCCGTCCTCCGCGGAGCAGTCACTGCAAGTTTTGCGACGTGTGCGTGGAGGAGTTCGATCACCACTGCGGCGTCCTCGGCAGCTGCGTGGCAAAGCGCACCTTCCGCTTCTTCGGCGGCTTCTTCATCGTCACCACCGTTCTCGCCCTCTACGTCATGATTCGCTCCTTCGTCATCGTCGTCTCGACTGATTTCTCCAAAGGCAATGAGGACATGCACCTGCTGGGGATTGCGGCAGGCGCGGTGGTCTGTATCCTCGCCGCCATTCTTGGTGGGGTGATGGTGGCGCCGTGCGCGTGCCGCTACGTGATGTTGAGCGCCACCAACGAGACGACGAAGGAGACAATGCGGCGGGAGCGGCTGGCAGAGGCGGAGCAGCCACCGGGCTGCGTACCCGCGGCGGAGATGCGCAGCAACAACTACTGCACAAATCTGTTTCGTCGTCTCTTCAGTCCGATTGGTCGCAGTCGCATACCTTTTGACTACTATGTGTGACGGTCACTGCGTCTGCAATTCCGCTTGTTTCGCACGTTGTCACTTGCTTCTCTCTTTCTACTTTTCCATTGATGCATATGTGCTCTCTGTTTGACTGCTTGTTTTAGCCCTGTTCGATAAGTTTGAAAAAAGACTAAAAGATTTTTGTTTGACATACACACAAAAAAAAACCCGTTTTTTTTTGCTGATGTTGAGCTCGACAATGTTGCGGTGCACTCAGACGTGAGGTTTGTTGTTCTTGCTCGCTTTTGCTAAAGCACACTTCTCTTATTTTTGCTGCTTTTGCCTTCGTCCTTTTCTTCTTCTGATTTTCCTTTTTTTTCTTGTAAAGGATCCTCGTTTTGCGTAGCACTGCTGAGTAGGTGATACTAATATCAACAAAACCGCACCTACACACAAACACAAAAAAAAAAAAGACAGTAGTACGACTCTGCGCAGCAACCATGCGCGGCTTTGTCAAGCGCGCATTGGTTGTGCCCGGCACGTCCAACATGCGCGACATTGGCGGGTACATGACCACTGAGCCGCACGTGCGTGTCCGGCAGGGTCTCGTGTACCGCGGCGACAGCCCGCACAACGTCCCAGCTGACGTGGCACGGCGCGTTCTTGTGGATGAGTTGCACCTGACCCACAGCTTTGACTTTCGCAGTCCCGGCGAGGTGGCGCAAAAGACGTACGAGTTTGCCGGCATCCAGCACGTCCTGGTGCCCATCGGCGGCTCCCTCGTCAAGCAGGTGTGGCAGCCTAGCATGGAGCTGACACCAGCCGTAGCACGCGATCTCATCCACCGCACGTACCGCAAGCGTATTGACGAGTGTGGCGCGCAGTTTGCGACGGTTCTGCGCTTCCTCGCCGGCGCGAATTTCACCGCCGACGGTACGCAAGCGATTCTCTTTCACTGCACCGCCGGCAAAGACCGCACGGGGCTGATGGCCGCGTTTCTGTTGCATCTGTTAAAGGTGCCGCGCAACACGATCATTGAGGACTACGTGCTGACAAACCGCTTCTTCAAGCCGCCCACGGAGCCGAACCCCTACTTCATCCAGATCAAGATGGATCGCGAGGTGCACGACATACTGTGGTACGTGGACGAGTCGTACCTTGAGGCGGCGTTGATTTATGTGGAGGAGCGCTACGGGAGCGTGGACGACTACGCGAAGCGCAAGCTGGACGTGGACGCCGCCACCGTCGAGCGCCTCCGCGAGCGCCTGCTCGAGTGACGTTTCATGGCGCTTACGGATGGTTTGCTACTTTATTCTTCTGTTCTCGGTATTGGTCGGATCAACTTGCGTTAACTAGCAAATTCTCGTTTAATAAGAATAAAAAAAAAAAAAATAGGAGCTTTGCCGCTGATGATTGCGTTTTTTTTTTTTGGCTCTGTCGTGTGTGTGTTTCGCCGCGGCCTCGTGGTGCGGCGGAGCAGCAGCCGGGGGTTGGCCTCTCCCCGCTAGCCCACCTCTTAGGCGGGTCCGTCCAACCCTCGCACTTTCCCGCTAAGCCCACCCTGACAACCCAAGGAAAAAAAGGCAGAAAACGGAAAGGAAAACGACGTAGAAAAACAGGGCTTGGGATGCGCTCGCCAAGTGCAGAAGAGAAACAAAACTTTTCAGTCTAAGGTTGCCACGCAATTGTAAACTTTTATTTGACGTCGTCTTTAATCGGAAAATAGCGCGTTCAATTACACCAGTCAACAATGGAATCACATGCCATTGTCTACGTTTGGCTGGCGTTATCAGCGACCGCTTTTATTCAATTCATTCTGCTATTCAGTCTTATCTTATCCTTTTTTTTTTTTTGAAAAGANGAGTAGAGGTACAAATGAACCAGCGCAGCGGGCTGCGTTCATGAAAAGGGGGGAAACAGGGTTGATGCTGAACAGCATCACATAAAACGTTACAAACAGGTCTTCCCAAACATCTAGACAGACACACGGAGGAACTATAATGTGAGAGTTATTACGACGCACCTCACTCACACTTCCACACACAAACACACTCGCCGTTTTTTCCTTAGCTCGGCTCGGGAAAGCAGTAGACGGTGGAGAGGGCGTTGAAACGGAGAGCGCGCAGGGTGGCGTTGTCCGGCATGAGGGGACGCCCGTTCAGGACCAGCATCGGCAGCCGCTGGAAGGTGTGCGGCGACGGCGGCCCTGGCGCGATCACGCCGAGGATTTGCCGCTTCAGGTCGTAGAGCGTGGTGTCCAGTGTCAGGACAAGGCGGAAGCTGCTGCCGTTCATCGTGCGCACGGTAATCGTCACCATCTGGCTGCTGTCCACCGTCTCGACCGGGTCGCTGGGCGAGTAGTGGGGCAGCGCAGGCGTCGGCACCGGGTTCGGGATCACCGGCGGCGCGGCAGGGCGGCGTGGACGGCGCACGACGGCCTTCTTCGCGGCGGGCGGGGCCGGCGCCTGCGCCGGCTTCGGTGACTTGGCGCGCGTCGCGGGGATAGGGGCGGAGGGCAGCCCCGCTTTGCCGGAGTGCGGTGGACTGACGTCGCGCTTCGCAGCCGCCGAGGTCGACGACGGCGGTGCGTACTTGCGGCGGCTCAATCGGCTCGCGGCGGCCGTCTTTGCTGGCGCGACCTTTGCCGGTGCCGCCTTTGGCGACGGCTTCGCCTTAGCCTTTGCCGGAGCGGCCTTCTTAGCTGGCTCACGTGTGCTCTTCTTTGCGGTTGCTTTCTTCGCAACAACAGTGACCTTCTTGGCCGGCTTTGGTGCCTTCGGTGCCTTCGGTGCTTTCGGTGCTTTCTCCACCTTTTCTGCCTTCTCCGCCTTCTTCGCTTTTTTCGTCTTTGACTTGGACTTTGACGACTTCTTCTTGCCCCAATTCAAGAAGAGATGACCAATCTTCAAGGCCGCGGCGTTGTCCAGGAGGTAGTCCGAGCGCACCCGGCGCTCACGTGGCTCCAGCTTCATCGTGTTATCGTTTCGTTGCAAAAAGGGGAGAGGAGAGCGAAAGAGAAGTCAACTTCAAACCTTTGATGAGAGTCGTTTCTTCAATTGAGGTGTGGCGGTAAAAAAGATTATGTAAAACTGCTTTTAGGCAGGAGGAACAAGGAGATCAACAGAAGATGAAAGGAGGAAAGAAAGAGTAGAACCCTTGATAAAAAAGTGGTAATATAAATAAAACATCACTTTACGACACACATAAGCACTCGACACGTAATTCAGCAACGCGTTTGTTTTCTTGTGTTGACAGTACTTCGCCCTTAAATTTTAAGAACAGTAGCTCGCTGCATAGTCGATTCATTCTTTTTTGCCACAACCACTAATAGTATTGTTGCTTAATTATTTCTACAGATCTATGGGTAAGCAAAACTAAAGAGAAAGAGGAAAATTAAACGGAGGAGGATAAGAATCCTCAAAGCAAGAGGAGGACACGATGAAAAACGAGAAGTAGTGTACAAAAGCTCAAACAAGCCTTTCAACAACAACAAGACTTAAAGAAAAAAAAAGGAAAAAAAAAATATTGAGGGACGCAAATGAGGTTATTCGCTCCTTCACTTGGTCTCGATGCTGTCTGCTGAATTAGCACCCAACACTGCCACTTCCTCCAGTGACGCTTCCGACCGATGCTTGCGCTTCTTGCCCACTTGGGACGGTTGGCTATCTGTTAGATCTCCACTGCCGTCGGTCGTTGCATCGACTGTGGCCAGTGGTTCTTTGCGCGGGTGTTGATGCTGAGAGGATTGAGGGTCAGCATCCGCTGCTGCCGGTGCCACCTTGTCGCGATTCGTCTTCACCACCTTGCGCGGCGAGCCGGCGTCCTTTCGTCGCCGGCGGGTGCCGAGGTGGTAGATGGGTATCTCGTTCCCATCCGAGCCGATAACCGTCTGCTGCGACAAGAGCTCGCAAGAGGCGAGGAAACGAGGGACTGTCTCGCCGCTCTTCACCAGCGCGGCAAGCACCTCCCGCAGCAGAAAAAGCGTACGATCCGTAGCGCGGCGCCGTCGCGACGGTGGTGTCGTTGAGGCACTCTCATCTCTGTTCGCCGCCGCCGCTTCTGTAAAGATGGGATGCGTAGAGTTGGAGTTGGTCGATGTTTCGTTCGACTCCTTTGGCGCATCGTTTGCCTCGTCGTTCACACCATTATCACCATCCTCGTTTGCATTGCTGCTCGCCGCGGTGAGCGACGACGATGCTGCCTGCACCTGCTGGGGCGGTGGTGATGGCAGCGGGGTGGGAGGCATGGACACTTCCTCGTCGGTGGTCTCGGGTAACACTTCAAAGTCCTCGACAATGATGCCATTCTGAGGGTTAGCTCGCACGCAGTCCGGCGTGTTCTCGATCATAATCGTATAGTTCAGGTCTCGCCCAAGCTGCCGGAGGTCTTTCGTGTAGTCCTCCTCATTGAACCACTTTTTGTGACGGTAGACTAGGTGCTGAATAATATGGTCCTCGTTAATTTCCTCCAGGACGCACTTGGCATAGTCACGCTCACCGGCGGTCCACACAATAACCTCGAAGTCGTCCTTGATGGAGCGGAACAGCTCTTTCAGGTACGCACGTGCGTAGAGGGGGCCGTCGCGGGCATAGACCACCGTCTCATCAAGGTCGAAGACAACGGTGTACTTCTTCGTCGCGTCGAAAGGCGGTGCAACAAGCTTTTTACCTTTGCGCAGCATCGTCGGCTCCCGCCGCTTCAGCAGCTCCCCTTCATCCTCGTCGGCGTGTTCTTCGAAGAGGTTCTCCCGGAGAAGCTCGCTGCCCTTTGGCGGCGGCGTCAACTTTGGAACCGCAGACTCGGCCATTATCTAAGGGAAAAAAATTAACAATTGAAAAAAAAGGCAAACCTGTGCGCTGTTCTGTTGAGTGATTGTGTGATTTTTTAAAAAGGGGGTAAATCGAAATGAAATGGTTTGCGGCGTCCTGGAGAAAGAGTAAGGGTGCGGCAGCGACGCGTCACATACCAGTCGCTTCTGACGTTGTAATGGTCATCCAGAAAGTGAAGAAGATTGAGGAGCAGAGTTGGAGAGAAGGGGTTGTTGTTGTTGTTTACTTTAGAAAAAAAAAGTACTAGACCAAACGAATGAATTGAGAATGTTTTTCTTTGCTGCAGAGCTTTTCCTTTTGAGACTGAAAGCAGGAAAATATGAAAAACGCTGCTGAGGCTGCTTGACGTTCTGCTTTGATGAAAAGCGCACTTATAAAACTCTGCGAAAGCTTTTCTCAGTGCGCGGCAAGATAAACTCTACCTCTTGGCACTGTTAAGATGAAGTGGCAGCCTTTGTTTTGAATGAGATTTAAAAAGTGCATCTATAAAAACAAGGGAAACGAACGAAGCACCGGATTCTATGGAAGGTGAAGAGACAAAAGAAAAAAAAAATTACGTGAGAGTGTGTGTGTGGGGAGAAGAAGACTTCAAATCGTGACCCGTCTCGTCTTCAGCCTTCATCGCTGCTGTCTTTACTGCCCATCATTTTCGTCAGGATCGCGCAGGTCCGTCGACTCCACCACACGCGAGTCAAAAGCGACGCCGTCCTCCCAGCAGCTATGGTCGACGTGCAGGACGTTGCTGCCGTCCTCGTGCTTTTTCTTTGTGATGGGCACCTGCGTGTGCCGCGGGCACGCCGGACACGGCAGAAACGGGTCTCGCTGGCCAAAGTTGACGTAGCCGCCGCTGTACAAGGCGCACACGACGTGGTACATCTCCTTGCACTGGGGGTGGTAGCACGCCACACACGCACCCGGCATCCCGCACAGCGCACAGACGTTCATGTCCAGCTCGCACTCCGCGATGTCCTCCAGCTCGCTGCCGTTCTGGTAGGCCGTGCAGAGGTGCGCGCAGCGGGGGTGCACGGCATGCACGGTGCGCGTGGTGCTGTTGACAAAGGTGTGCGTGCACAGCAGCCGCGTCGCCTCCTTGCCAGGCGCCACGCGTCGGCAGTCTGACAAGTCGCGCTTCAACTCCGCGAAGGTGGGGATGTGCGTGCCACGGTTGCGCAGGCTCTTCGTAAGCTGCTGCCGCACAATTGCCATGCACGCCTCCTCATCGCTGCAGTCGAGACCACACAGCAGGCAGCGGGTGCTGATTTCGGTTTTGCGGCGAATGCGCTGCTTCCGCTGCTCTTCGCGGTTGGCGTGCTGCTCCACCAGCGGCTCCCGCTGACGCACATCGCGGGCCGTTACAGTCGGCACTCCCGGCTCCAGCGGCAGCGACGGCGCCGGCTGCGTCTGTCTCAGCAGCTGCTCCTGGCGAGTGCGAAGTTCGTGGCCGAAAGTCGACGGCACCACGCCGCTGACGAGCGCCACGCTTGCCCCTGCGTTCCCGCTGCTGCTGTTGAAGCTGAAGGTGGTGCGCCGCGGCCCGGAGGAGGACGAGGACGAGGAGGCGGCCGCTGCAGTTGGGGGAAAGGCGCCGCCCATCAGCGTTACGGAGACGCCACTCTCAGACCCAAGAGCCCCGCCGGCGCGGTTGTGATACCGCATCATCTGCTGCTGCTGCTGTTGAAGGCTCATAAGCTGCGTCACGTCAACGACGCCAGCCGAGCCGAGTTGCTCGCGCACCGTGACAACCCCCGCGCTGCCGGGCTGCGGTGCTGGGGTGGCGAGGATGCGAACCACCTCCAGCTTCGACGACCGGTCCAGCCGCAGCAGCAGCGGATGCGGGTTAGTTTGGTAACGCATGTCCACATCGCTCTTGCGGCGCACGTAGATCTGCCGCAACTCCAGGACCTGCCGGCGGTCCCCGCGGAGGTGGTCGCGGATGGCTTTGTGGACCACCTCATCGAAAGTGACGGCTGTGATCGCCTGCGTAACGTCCTCGGCGTCCCCCAAGTCGAGCTCCGCCACCGTCACGCCGGGCTTTGGCGTTTTGAAGCGAATGGCAAGGATGACGCAGCGCACGAAGAAGCGCACGTGCGTGGGCGGGCAGGTGAGGTCGGCGACGCGCACGTGCACCTCTGCGCTGGGGTCCACCGGTGAGGCGGGGCTGCTGCCTGTCGCGGGGGCGTGTGCCGTAAGAGACGAGTGTAACCCGTCGCCGCTGCCGTCGCGGCTAATTGGTTTCGCCTCACACAGGCGTGTCAGATTCTCGCGTGTGAGGGCCGCGAGCGGGGCGGGCTGCGGTGATGAAGGGGATTTGAGTCCAGCCGCAAAGGCAGAGCTGCGCACGAGATTCGGCACGGCGGGAAAGTCCGCGGTGAGGATGGCGGCTGGCGTGCGGTTGCTGCCGCTGCCGCTGCTGCCTCGATGATTGCCGTGTGCCAGCTCTACCTCAAAGCTCGCCACCACATCCGGCGGCTTCGCGTCGTCGTCATCGTCATCGTCGTCGTCGTTCATGAAGGTGCTACCCGCAGCACTTATCATGTCCATTGGGCTTCGATTGTGACCATCGCCCACACGGTTGTGGATGCTGGCGAGCAGCTTGTCGAAATCCTCGACTCGCTGCGACGCCGATTCACCCAGGAGTGCGGGCATATCCATCGGCGACGGCGAAAGTTGATCATGAGAGGTTTGCTGCTGCTGCTGCTGCTGATTGTGTCGCGGCGCACCGCGCTCTCTGGCCACCTTGCGGCTCCACTGCCGCAGCAGCGAGCTGAAAAGTGCGTTGTCAACGACGAGGCGGTCGCGCGTTGCTTCTTCTGTGTAAAAGACCGTAAATTCAGTAAGCGGAAGTTCCATGAAGTTGATCTTTGCCTCGACGAGCGCGCGAAGGTCGTCGTAGCTGCGGTCGTCGGGGTCGTCGAAGGCGATGGTGTCGCGAAAGACGCGTTCGCTGTCGATGTTTGGCAGCTTGATGAACTTCAGCCGCAAGCACACTCGCACCCGAGGCATTGGCAGAGAGAAAACGTTTTATTGCCTTTCTTTTCTATATATGGATTTGAGAAGTATTTCTATGTGTGAAAGTCTATGACTGTTTTCTAATGTAAGTGTCACAGGGCAAGGAAAAAAAGCCGAGTAAGGAGAAAGTCTTTTGAAAAACTAAAACGGAATGTGGTTACACCCTAACAAAACATGGGCGTTATCACTTCGAAGTATCAGAACAAGAGAGGAGAAAAAAAAAACGTAGGAGTACACATCAGTAAGAGAACATCTAGTCACCAGACTCGCAGCGCAGCAGTTTTTTTTTTCACGCCCCCTGCCGCTTATTGATCAGACACTACAGAGAAAGACGCCATTGGAGTAGAAGTTGTTCCTCAGCACGAAGGGAAACTCAGCGCCGTTCTATCATCAGCACACAGCGCATAAAGACAAACAAGAAAAAAACGTTAAAAGAACAATTTCGTTACTGTTGTTATTATGTGAAGATAAAAAAAACTTAACCACAGTGTCGCGATTCAATAAACAAGGATAGACAGAGCCACGCGTAGGAGCTGACACACCAGCACCAGAGGACAAAAAAAAAAAGTAAACTTCACGTGGTGCTACCTTGCCAAGAGGCGGAAGATGGCGGTGGGAGAGAGTGTTGCCACCATGAAAGCTTCACGAATTGCAGACGTGGCGTGACTGCCAGCCGGCAGTGTCAGCTGCATCACGCACGTCATGCCGGGTTTGCGAGCGGGCTTCAAAAAGAAGTTGCGCGCCACCTCGTCGCGGATGCCAATGCGAGCCTTCATGTTTTTCCCCGCGCGACTGGCGAAGGGAGAGCGGTACCGCAGTAGTCCATCTTGGTCGTGATAGAGGGCGTTTTTCAACGCAGTAGACCCCGCGTCCTCCTCCCAGTCCCACCCGCGCTTCTCGTCCACCACGTAAAACGACATGCTGTGTGGCACTTGCACCAGCGGCCGAACGGAGGCGCGCGGTGCCAGATTCATCTCTGTCAAACCCTCCACACGAAGTTCACTCGCCAGGTTCGCAAACAGGGTCGCCTCTTCCGTCTTCGTGGAGGAGGAAGACACGGCTGCCAGCAGATCCGCACTGCCCTTGCCCAGCGTCGGAAGCACCACATCCAGCACACTGAAGTTCGCCGCTTCTGCTTTTGAGGCGACTCGCTTAACAGACCACATGCTGTCCGAAACGGTGGCAACGCTGTCGCTTTCCGGCTCCACACTAGACCAGTCCTGGTGCGCAGACGACGTCATGCTGCCGTTCACGTGATCGGCCACACCAACAAAGCAGTCTCGAGCTGCCTTCACAGAGCCCACCGGTGCGGCCGGACTATTGGCGACACGTACCCAGTCGCCCACGACCACGTTGCTCCCGCTTCGCTGCCACCGCAGAGAGGCCATGGCGTTGAAGTGCACATCGGTGATGGCGTGCAGGGTCTCACGTAGCACCAGTGGCTTCACCGCTTCGCGAATCAGCTGGGCGGAGTCGTGGTGACGCGGCAGGATGTCCGCCGCGCGCCGCACAAAGTCCAGCAGGAGGTGATGATGGGGCGGGTAGAGACCACTCTGCCGCGTCCGTGCGTACACATCCGCGTCCGCCTTCACCGCAGCTTCCATGCCCTCGACGACGCCTTTCCAATCCCGTGTGGAGCTGCGAGGGGCGGAGAGCACCTCCAGCAGCAACGGCACCTCCCGTCGCACCTGCGTCGTCCCTTCCGTTAGCCGCTGCACGTGATGGCGCAGAAAGCCGGGGTAGTCGCGCTGCAGCAGCAGCTTTGCGTCCTCGTAAATGCGTGACAGCCCCACGCCGTGCCGCGCCACGTGAGAGTAGTTCAGAAACCCGCCTTGCGCCACGCCGCGCAGCTGTGGCAGGACGTCACCGAGGCTGCTCTGGATGTTGCGCAGGGTGACCGTGTACCGCGTCCGGGGAAGGAGGTGGGCGGGAAAGGCGTGGGCCTTGGCACTTACACGAATGCGGCGCACCGCGCTCACGTAGACATCGCCGCTGCCCGTGTGCCAGTGCTGGTCGCGCCAAAAGGTACGCGGCAGCGTGTGCGTACCGGCCTCACCGCAACGGAGCCACACGTAGCGAGATGCGCAGCTGACGTAGTCGACAGGCGTAAGGAAGTGAAAGGGAATCGAGTACGGCAGGCGTTCTCGCAGAAGCTTCTCCACTGTTGTGTCCGCCACGCCCTCACACAGCACCTGCACCACAAAGCTGGTGGACTGCGGCGTGTTCTCCCCGTCGACGGTGGAGGAAGTAGACGAGAAAGAAGACGAAGGAAACGGAGGCGCATCTTCACCTTGGCCTGCTGTGAAGGGTGCTGAGAGTGGCGATTCTGGTGTTTCGGGAAGGAAGACTTCTTCAGGCAGCTCCTCTTCTACGATGTAGTCGTCGAAAGCCCATTTCATCAGCGCCACCGGCCGTGGCAGCTCTACCGCATTGTTGCCGTTGCTGCTGCTTGTGCTTGCTGAGCCGCGCGTGCATGTGACACCGATGGCGCGCTCTACTTCCTCAGCCCCGTGTGCGTTCTTGCGCGACTGCCGGTAGTTGATCCGGTCTTTGGTCATGCCGATGACACTCTTTCTTAGGCACAGAAGTATTTTGCTCTCGTTGTCGATTGCAAATTTTTGGGAATAAATCACGAGTTAAGGAGAAAGTTGAGGCACAAGAGGCTATGATGAAAGTACGCAAGAAAAGAGAAAGATTGAACATGCAGCTTAGCCTTCTCGAAAGTGAGCACATCACGTCCGCGTGACGGTGATAAATACAATTCTACTCACAATTCACACAGCGAAGACGCCAACAAAAGCTACTGCAGCGCCAAAATAGCACATTGTGATCTACGCCAAACAACAGCAAGAAAGAAATGCTAGATAGAGAAATCAATTTTATAGGAGAAAGGTTTTTTTTCTTAGATGTGAACACTGGGGTATTAAAGCAACCCTAACCAAATCTAAAGCGCATGAACTTCATCTGCACTCGAAACAAGCAAGTAACACACTTGCATCACAACTGAAACTTTTCACTTGACAAATCTTGAAACCGAACGCGAAGAAAAAACGGTTGCGGCAACATCGCGTTCTTCGTTACCTTACTTTATTGCTTGCTGCTTTGAAGGAGGCTGGTCTGCGTTCACGACGGGATCAGGGTTCGCCCCCAGCGCCATCTTTTCCAGCTGCTGCCGACGCCACGGCGGCATGCAGCGCCGCGCGTAGCCGCCCTGGGGGGACATCATCAAATACGGCCGGTCCGTTGTCACACAGAAGGTGAAGCAGGTCACAAAGCCCAAATGGCCACTCGCCACCCCGCTCAACCAGTAGGTCGCCCCCATTCCTGTGAAGAATTCACGACTGGAGCGCAGCACGCGAGCTTCCAGCGGCTCTGACGGAATCGGGTAGCGGTGGTAGAGCCGGCGGCCTGCTGCGGAGTACGGTAGCCCTTTTCGCCACGCCAGCGTACCGGCGCCAATCGCGGCCGTCCATAAACCAGCGTTCACAATCGTGGCCTTCGTCCACGCCTGCCCCCACGAGTTCTGCTTCCCGCTCCACATGGCTTGTGCCAGAAAGTAGTGCAGCGTAGCCCCGACAAGCATGCCAGGAAACCCAATCCACCCAATTTGCCGCATCGCGCCGTTAATGGTGTAGTTGATGCGCGACTCCGCGAAGATGGTGACGGCGGTGCCGGAGGCGGCGATGCAGAAGACCGCAAAGGTAGAAATGATGGAGCCGTAGAGCACGCAGCAGATAGGGCAGCACTTCTCTTCCTTCAGCTGTTGGCGGTGGCTGGCGGGAATGAGGGCGTCAGCGGTGTCGCCCACGCTGCTCAGCTTGTCACCGTCCACCTTGGTGGAGCTCACGATGGAGATGCGGCTCTTATCTAGCGACATAGCGTTTTTTTGACAAACAATTCCGTAACTTTCAATAAACCACTATGCGGAAGCGACAAGGAGCACGGTTCTTGTTTCTCGTTCACTTGTAGCTTACTGTGGGACAATCCGCATTGAGACAAAGGTGAAGAAAAAATGAGAAGGGGTAGTTGGAGGCTTTCTTTCTATATCTACAAAAAACAATTTTAAACGCATTTTTTTCATTTTAACTCGAATCCGACATCGTCAATGCACACAAGAGTGCAGATACATGACACTGCTCATAAATGAAAGTGATCAAGAGAATTTCTTTTTTTGCTTATTAAATTGAAGCCTTGCAGGCGGTTTTAGTGCTTAATCGAAACTTGAAGAGCTCTTCGTAGCTCACTACGTCAAATATGTAATAGCCACATAGTGCCTCTTCGTACATAACAGCTCCTAACGTATGTTAAAATCCATTTTGCGTTTAACAAAAGAGAACAGATTACACTCAGCTGGAAGAGCTCACCAAAAAACCGGAGATCAGGTGAAAAACGTAAGGTGACACGAGCTAGGGCATATCAGAAGGTGGAAAAAAAAAAGACTAAAAAAATGAAAAGCAAAGTGAATAGGGTCTATCGCACGTATGGAAAACACGTGCTGACCAATCTATGGAATATCCTTGTGAAACTTTATGGGTGCGTGACAAGCTGTAGCAGAAAGGGAAAAGAAAGTCAAAAGCAGTTGAGTTACCTCTCGTCTACTGAGTGTTCTCCTCCTTCGACTGCTTGGCTGACGCCGCCGTGCCAAAGACAACAACGCGCTGCGTGGAGGTGTTGTCAAAGCTGTTGATGCGGCGAATCATTGAGATGGCATCCGCCGTGAGGGTCGTCTTGTGCAGCGTTCTGGAGGTGGTGCTTGTCGGCGACGAGATTTGCGAGTTGCGAAAGAGCGTCTGGTAGGTGGCGGATGATGCTCCCGTCAACACATTCGCCGAGGCACTTGCCGCTCCGTTTGCAACAACTTCTTCCGTCAGTGCACGAGAAGCGTTCACCTTTGTGACAGAGGTGGAGATGGTGAGTGATGAAGTGGTCGCTGACGATTTCACGGCAGGCAATTGATGCTGCTGCAGCTGTTGCTGCTTCACCTTGGCGCGCTCATCAAGGTCTACCTGCTGCTGCGCTTTCAGCTGCCGCTGCTTCAGCTTCCAGATCTCGTGCTTGCGAGAGAGAGACTGCATCACCTGTTGCTCCTGCTGCTGCGACGCCAGTTCATCAGCCCTGCGGCTCTCCGACGCTGTCGTGGTGCTCGGGGAGGTGGTGCTGCGCAGGAGGCCGTCCTCACCCGCGGAGGCGCCGCCGAGCAGCACGACGTCGTCGTTCGCGCTCGTGTCACGCAGCATCCGTCGACCGTGCGGGGAAGCTGGCGATGCCGTCTCCGCCGGCATCCAGTTTGCCGCTTCGTTGTCTTCGTCCCCAATGACCAGCTCATCCACTGGAACTGAAAAGGCATTCTGGCTGGCTGCCGTTTCGCCCAGTCGGCTGTTACCGTGCTGCTGCCGCTGCTGTTGCTGGGATGGATCGTCGTCACCGTGCAGGTGGTGCTGGAAGCTGCGGGTCTGACTCAGCGTCTGCGACTGCGTCAACTCACGAGAGACAAACTGCTCGCACTTTTGTCGCCGCTGCTGCTTCACGCTGGCGAGAAATTGGTTCGTCAACTCCCCCACCACGCACGGCGACCACGCGCTGCTGCTGTTCGACGGCGTTGTCGGTGACAGGGCCCCGCCAGTCGGTGAGAAGACCGGCGTGCCAAAGCGGAACGAGTTGGGGGAAGGGGAGAAGAGGTGGCCAGACCGCCCACCAGCACCACCACCACCACCGGCGGCAGTGGCTTCTGTAAACAGCGGGGAGGAGGGAAAGGTCGAGCCGGAGTTGGCGTTTCCATCCGACACCTGTAAGGGAGACGGCAGGGCCAGCGACCGTGAAAAGACGTCGCGCATGTTGACCGATTTTGCCTGCTTCCGCAGCGCGCGCTGGGAGTGTTTGAAGGCAGTTTGAAGCTCCGCCTCGGCGGCTTTCTCACGTGCGCGACGCTGCCGCGCCGTGCCCCCGCCAGCGTCCGCGCCGCTCTCCGCCTTCTCCTTTTCGTCCCTGGCACGCTTACCGCGGCGTGCGGGTGCGGCGGAGGGAGTGGCGTTGTCTGCCTTGTCCTCTTGTGTGTCATCAACGTTGACGACGTCGTCCAGAAGTGAAGGCGTCGCCGCAAATGGCAGACTTTCCACCCACTCCGAGGTGGCGCTGTACTTGTCCTGAATCGCCGCACCTCGCACCGCATCCGCGTCATCTGTTGGGTCTTGTGCCTCTTCGTGCTTGCTGTGCTCCTCTTCACCCTCCCCTGTCATCACCACAATAACAGCACTCTCCTCGTCTTCTTGCTGAGTGCCGATACCTGAAACGTTTACTGCAGTTGCCGCTTCAGTCGGCTCGGTGGGTGCTGACATGAGCAAGATATCTTGCGATGCATCCTCCCCGAGCAACGCAGGCTGAACCGCAGCGTTGGCAGCCACATTGGCAGAGTCTGCCGCGGTGTTCTTAGGGGATAGCAGGACCGTCTCGTGGACCAGCACGACGCCGCTATCTTCATTTGTGGCAGTGACCGTGGGGGCAAAAGTGTCGGTGTCCCCTACCGTGAAGAGGGGAGAGGAGCCAGGGAGCAGCGAGGATGACGATGCCTCAATTTCGGTAACTGTCAAGGGTGCTGGTGGTGCTGAGGGTGCTGGTGGCTGCGTGTGGTCGTGCGTCTCGAGGGAAGGCGAAACGTGGTCGGCGTCGTCCACATCATCCAGATGCCGCGCCAGCAGAGGCGAGTCAGCCGAATCCATTGCAGAATGATGCTCAAAGTTGATGTCAAGACTGCTTGCGATTGGCTTTTTTTGTTTTGGTATCACTTCTATTCTGTACTAAGCAAAAGCACCGTATTTATTTATGTAAAGTCAGAGGAAATGATTAGTTTCTATGCAGAGGAGTCTATGTGTCTGGTTGTGAAAAGTGTGCTGAAAAAAAAAATCTTTACGCGGGC
>MDUD01005050.1:0-11929 GCA_002216565.1 Crithidia mellificae | reverse complement strand
AGGTGCCATCAATCGCGCGCGTCCCGTGAGCGATGCGGACTCAGCCGAAAAGCAGGCAAAGGCGCGCTTCGTGATGTCGCGCGACATGCCGCGCGAGAAGCGTCCAGTGGCCATCGTGACCGGAACGAACAGCGGGATCGGGTACTGGACAGCGGTGGGGTTGGCGGTGGAAGGCTACGAGGTGATTGTGACGTGCCGCTCAGCGACGCTGTCGGTGGAGACGGCGGAGAAGATTCGCGCGGAGGCGGAAAAGGAGCGACGCGCGCACCCGCAGAAGTACGCCCACGCCCCGGAGGCGGTGCTGGTGCAAGCGAAGCTGCCGGTGGAGTGCGACAACTTCGATAGCGTGCGCGCGTTTGTGGAGTGGGTGTCGAAGGCGTATGCGACGCGCAACGTGCAGGTGCTGGTGAACAACGCAGGTGGCATGCGGAAGACTTTAGGGTTTTCGCAGCACCACCCGAACTTGGAGTATCACACGGCCGTGAACTTTCTTGGGCCACTGCTGCTGACGGAGCTGTTGCTGCCGCTGCTGGAGAAGAACGGCGGTCGCGTGGTGTACGTGTCCAGTGAGGCGCACCGCTTCCCCCAAGCCACGCTGGAGCCGCGCCGCTTCAGTGCCTGGCGGTCGGTGCGGGCTTACCCCACGTGCAACGCCATCGCCATGCCGACGCTCTTCGCGGCGCTGAAGGAGGTGAATCAGGTGGCGGACAAGTCCTGCGGCCCACTGCATGCCGAGACGGCCAGCGGTGCCTTTGCCCGCTACGGCGCGAGCAAGCTGCTCAACGCTTATCACGCCCACATCATTGCGCGACGTTATCGCGGCGTGAAGGATGAGGCGCACCGCGTGTACGCCTGCTGCCTGCACCCGGGCTGTATTACCTCGAACTTCTGCCGCGATACGATGGCCAACGTCTTTGGCCTTCTCTACGCATTCCTCAACCTGCTCTTCACGAAGAACAGCGTGGAGGGGGCGCAGACGACGCTGCACTGCGCGATGTGCCCGCGGGAGGAGCTGGAACTGGTGGCGCCGTCTGGCGAGAAGCCGACCGCCAGCGCCGATGCTGTGAGCCCGTACTTTGTCGAGTGCGCGGACAAGACGCGCGATATGCTGCTCGCATATGGCTGGGACGTCAAGACGGCAGAAGCTTCGATTGAGTGGGGCAAGCAGCAAGTGGGCTTGTAGGCGTCGCTTATTGAACCAAAAAATAAATATTTAGGCGGCACTCTGTCCGCCCTTTCTGTGTGTGGGCAGCTTGTGTTTCTCACATTTATTCTCGTGTCTGTGCATCCCAGCCTGCTACTTGGCTGACAAGAGATAGCGCGAATAGAAAGACATAACAACCTCCACAGCTACAAAAGAGGAGATATTTTAGCTACTTTTTATCAGCATCTTGTTTTCGTTTTTTTTACAGCTTAGTGGTCAGTTTTTCATGCTTCTTCATTTGCTTTTCACACCTTCTCCGTGAAGACAACTAGTTGTGTTGCCAGTTTTTTTTCTTCGTTGCTTTTCCTGTTTTGAGAAAAGAATTACATTAGTTCTTTTTCACTCACTTCTAGAATTATGTCATTATTAAGTTTTTTTTTCCCCTTTTCTCATCGTTCCGTGCACGAGAACGCTCTACGCGGCATTGGATGGTCTCTGAAAAACAAATAACGAGAAAACTTATCTGGAAGGACGCTGCCATTAAGCTCTTCCATCATCTTTAATGCTTTTTTTTTTACTTTACAATTTGACCCATCATTCAAACAGTGCGTCCGTCATCTTCGGATATATATTTACACATAAATTGGAGGATAAAAAGAAGGAAAGATTGGGGCCTCCTGCAAAGTTCTTAGACAGAATTATCTCCGCCCTGGAAAATGCCGCTTATTGTTTCGTTCAATAAAACAATGAAGGCAGATAATACATGCGGTTTATTAGACAAAAAAAATCTTTTCTCTCCGCTTCACTCTGAGTTTCCATGATTGAAGAGAAGGAGATTAAAAGCTGTTCCGAATGTTGCTCGCACATCGCCAGCGTTATGCGCTTCCGCCTGTTTCGACACCAACGGATGGTAAGTGTCTAACAACAAGGGTGAGCTTAGCATCGCTTTAGCAACAAGACAATACTAATTTCTTCTTGCCTTTTTATCCCGACTTTTTATCCACTTTTTTACTTGGCCAATTGCAACTTATAGGTTTACATACTTTTTTTTTTTCTCAAATAGCGCCTTTTTCTTTTCATATTCTTATATCACTTACCTTCCGTCACGTTTAGATACTACGTTAGCCCATCATTCGGGTTTCGAAGATCGCACAAGAAACAATTTTCCTCTCGGCGCCCGTAATTTTCTCCTCTAGCGGCAGAGTCGATTTCAGCTTCGTTTCAAGTAGCGTTTGTTTTTTCAAAAATCGATCATTCTTTGTTTCATTTGATTTCATAATTATAAACGGAACACCCTCAGCTCTACGTTACTTTGTGCTGCACACACTTCAATTAATTGCATTCAAAAGCGAATAGGCAGACAAAGGACTGGGATTAGCGCTTTACATTCTCAAGCTCTCAAAATTTGGCAGAAACAAACAATTCACCAACAGCAACAACAACAACAAAAGGTGAAGCACTCATCGAAGGCTGCTCGAAGAGACAACGCAAAAATTGAGAGGGAGTCGTCTTAACAAGGCGAGCCAAGCTTCTTTCTTATTCCTTCAAATCTCGTGCTCCGGCACGGTTCTTTAGATTTGGTGTGCTCTTGCCCCACCATGTCGAATCCGGCGTTAATCGAACATCTTATCGAGGCGCTGCCTAAAGCAGAGCTGCATCTTCATATCGAGGGCACCTTAAGTCCCGAGCTTCTCTTCCAGCTTGCCACGAAGAACAATGTCGATCTGCCGTTCAAAACCATCGAGGAGGTGCGCGCCGCGTACAACTTCCCCGACCTGCAGTCCTTCCTTAACCTCTACTACGATGGCATGTCCGTGCTGATCACCGAGGACGACTTTGCCGAGCTCGCCTACGCCTACACCCGCATGATGCACGCAAATCGTGTCTGCCACGCCGAGCCCTTCTTCGACCCGCAGGGCCACGTAGGCCGCGGGGTGACCTTTCGCGTGGTGTACGATGGCCTGCAAAAAGGTTTCCAGCGCGGCGCTGCCGAGTTTGGCGTCAGCGTCTCCCTGATCTTCAGCTTCCTGCGCCACCTCTCCGAGGAGGAGTGCCTTGCCTTTGTGCGGGATGACCAGCACCCCGACAACGGGCAGTACATCCGCGAGCTCTTCGCCGCCAAGGCCTTCATCGCGGTCGGCCTCGACTCCTCCGAAATCGGCAACCCTCCCGACAAGTTTGCGCGCCTCTTCCGCTACTGCCGAGAGGAGCTGCACGTGCCGCACCTCGTCGCCCACGCCGGCGAAGAGGGTCCGCCGTCGTTCATGGTCGACGCCCTCGACGTACTGGCGGTCGACCGCATTGATCACGGCGTGGCCGCGCGGCTGGACGGGGAGCTCTGCAAACGTCTGCGGCGCGATCGCGTCCCGCTCACCGTGTGCCCGACCTCGAACGTCGCGCTGTGTGTCTTTGACAGCCGCGCCGCCTGCGGAGATGCCGTCATGGAGCTGGTGTTGACGGAAAAACTGTGCGTGACGATCAACTCAGATGACCCGGCCTACCTCGGTGGCGATGTGCGGGAGAGCTACCGCATTCTCGCCGAGACGTGCCGTCTCACACCGGAGGTGCTGAAGCAGTTGGTGATAAACTCCTTTCACGGCAGCTTCCTCCCTGCGGCCCAGAAGAAGGCGTACGTGGCGCGGGTGGAGGAGGTGTACAAGGAGGCGTGCAGCCATGCTCTGCTCTCTCGCCACGTGCAGCCGACGCTGCCGCTGCCGGGCGAGGAGACGGAGGCTGCGGTCAAGCATGCATGAGCAACAATAGAACGTTGAAGAAGAAAGAGGACGTCGACGCCAGCTCTCGATAAGGGATGTGAAGCCCAGAACCATTTTTTTTTTTGTAGCCTTGTTTTTATTTAATCGGTATCGAAATTACTGCGATCACTCCTTTCTGTTCCTAGTTCTCCGTCTCGACAAAGAAACGACGTTTGGTGCTCCGTCAATTTTCTCCTCTTTCATCTCTTCAGGAAATTGCGTAGATTGCGTTGTTCTCGTTAAGGTGCGAGGACAATGCGATGCGGAATGCCATTTTCTTTTCTTTTATCATTCGGGCTTTTTAAACAATGAGGATGGCTCCTTTTTGACTCGTTTTGCTCTCACCAGATCTTTTTTTTGTTTTATTTTGCAGTCTTTCTTCTGCCTTTTCTGTTTGCGGCCGGCGCCAGCGGAAGTATAGAGAACAATCGCCACGGTTTTGGTTTCTAATCCTGTTGCGCTTCTCTTTCTTTTCATTTTCATTCCTTCGTTCGTCATTTTCGCTTTTATCCGGCGTGTCGTTTGATGCGCGTGTCTACTGGCGCGCTGACGCGTGGAGAAACGTCTCCGTGCTTGTGTGCTTCTGTAGACATGCACGCAATGCTGGTGTGTGGCACGCGTTGGGCCGCATCTGCCACGCGCCTTTGGCAGTGCAGAGGCTCGAAATTTAATAGGCCATCTCGCTGAGCTCTTTTGTTTCCTAATCTTAATCTGCCCTCCTTTTGGCCTATTGGATCTCTACTACATTTACCGGTTTCTACATTTTCTACCCCATGGACTTTGGTCGTCCTTCCGACCTTTGCTTTTGTCTGTTTCGGCTTCTTACTTGCTCGAGTATTAATATTTTTTACATACTAAAACGCGCTTTCTCTTTCGCGCCTTCCTTTTGTTTCTGGTCGCTTGTGATTCTTGTCGCACCTCTTTTGAATTCTATCCGCATTGCCAGTGTTCAAAAATGTTGAAAAACCTCGAAATTTGCAGATTAGTAAATCTCAGCTGCAAAACAAAAACCACAACAATAAAAGCATGGAAGTGGAACTGTGTGACATTGAGTTGCTGCGCTGACCATCTGTTCTCTCTGTCCCGTGACGTTTTTATACCGTCCAACATTGTATTCTTTACTTATCGTTGTTGAAACAGCGAAGTAAATCAATGGAGGCTGCAAACTACCATTTTTTGTGTAAACCACACTATGCGTATGGATCTTAACTATTTTCTAAGTACTCATCTCCCTACCTTTTATACGTATGCGTGTAATCAAATGAACAGCTTTCCAACTAAATTGCCTCGTTTGCACCAAGAAGCTCGAGAGGGGGAAAACAAACGCATTTTTTTTATATTCTTTTTGTGCCGGAAGTCATTCCAAAGGACATCCTTGTTACCGTCCACACAACTCTCTCACCGATCGCTTCTGTTTTTTGATAAAAAAAAAAAAAACAGCGCAGCTCAGTGTACTAGTGATTCCTCTTCCCTTTAAAATCTCTCTAACACCTCCTACACGCACACACAACATGATTCACCTGTACGCCTCTGAGGCTGCGGCGTTCGCGTCGCTTGTGCTCTTCGTTTTCATTTTTGGCCTGCTCTGGCTCTTCCGTGTTGGCTGGTCGCGCGAGGCGAACGCGGTGGACGTTTTGGTGCTCATCCTCAGCTGCGCCTTCGGCTGCCGGCTGGCGGCAAAAGGCAAGGTGTGCCAGTGGCCAAAGAACGTCGACTTTACGGGTCGCGTCGCCCTCGTGGTCGGGGCAAGCTCCGGGGTGGGCTACAGCACGGCAGAGCAGCTCGCAGAGCACGGCTGGACCGTCATCCTTGCCGCCCGCAACACCGACCGGCTGCTCTACGCCAAGAAGTGCATCGAGCAGCACGTGCGCCGGTGTGGCGCAAAAGGCGAGGTGAAGGTGCTCGGCACCCTCGACCTCCGCTCCGACGCGTCCATCCGTGCCTACGTCGCCAGCCTCGCCGCGGTGAAGGGGCGGATGCCGGTGGGGCTACTTGTGATGGCGGCAGGGGCGCTGCACCGCCGCCTCAGCTTTGTCTGCGAGGCCGCAGAGCTGAAGAGCGGCGCCGCCTCCGTTGCCGCGTCCCCGGCGGCGTGGCGTGGCCTGGAGTGCATGCTGGCCTCCAACGCTGTCGGACCTTTCCTCTTTACCCAGCTGATGCTGCCACTGCTGGACGAGACGGCCGAGAAGTCGTCGGTGACGTCGCGCATCGTCAACGTCGGGTCCAGTTGCCACTCCTTTCTCGGGTTGGGCAGGCAGGCGGGCTACGACCCAATTGCGATGCTGCGCGGGTTGGATCGGCGAGGGGCTGAGGTGGTGGCCTCGAAGGGAAGCGGTGGGGAGGCTGCTGCTGCTGCGGCGGCGGCGCTAGCGACGGCGTCAGGTAAAGGAATTGAGAAGGATTGTTTTTACGTGAAAGATTTTAGCCTGACGAACTTTGTTGGCTACTACGGGCTGTCGAAGCTGTGCGTGATGTGGAACACGCGGCTGCTGGCGTACCAGGTGGCCGCAATGCGCTTCACCAAGAAGACCGGCGTCAAGCCGGTGAGCATGCGCAAAGCGACAACACCGGCTGCTTTGTCAAGCGCAGAGACAACACAAACAATCAACACGGCAACCACCGCCCCAGGTGCTGCCGCTGCGTCAAATGCACAGGAGGATGAGCGAGAGAACCAGCTCAAGATTTTCGTCGCCTGCACCCACCCCGGCATCTCCACCACCTACCTCTACCGCGAGCTCTTTTCGCCACGTGTGCTGGACTTTCTATTTTACTACCCCTCCCTCGTCGTGGGCAAGACGTGGTTTGAGTCGGCGCAGTCGACGCTGAAAGCAGCGGTGGAGGACACGGACATGGTGCAAGGCGGCTACTACCTGTGCAGCGGCGAGTACGGGCCGGAGAGCGGGGTGAACTGTGTCTCCGCCCACGCGCAGAACGCGGCGCACCTGCAGGCGTACCGAGACTGGCTTATGAGCAAAGTCGGACCTTCCATGGAAGCCGCGAAAAAGAAGGAGGAGTAAAGTTGCTGCTACCGTATTTATTAATACATTCATTTCTTATCCTTCACTAGTGTTTTCGAAGCTGTAAAGAAAAAAAAAAAGTGTCGACGTTGTCGTGTAACGTGGGTGTGCATGTACGTCTCTCCACTCCAGTGCTTCTAATTGTTATTACTCACTCAAAATACAAGGAAATAAAGAAATAACGGAATTAACACATGGGTTTGCGAATGCACCTTCCTTCTTCCATTCGCCACTTTTTGATGGTTCTGTGAAGTGCCTTGGCAAGCTGAAGGGGATTCTCCGTCTCCAGATGAGGTATTTCTGTGTGTTTCTCTTTGAAATAGACGACGCTTAAGCCAGAGAAGCACCTGTTGTACTATGTACGAAAGTGCACTCAAGAAGAGCACGAATAAAGATCTCATTTTCAGCGTTTACCAAAATTGCTCATTTGTCTCTTCTTGTTCGCTTTTTGCTCTGCAAACACCTTGGACTTATCATTGAGAACACGAGCTGCAGGAGTGCAACAGCCTCTCAAAGAAACATATATACATAAGAAACGAGACTTGCTGACCATATTACACACACGGGAGGCCTGCTGCTCGTCAAACCTCTCCAACATCACAATCTTTGTTTTATAGAAAAAGAAAAGAAAATATTAGCTACTCTTTATGTCTGCGTCATCCACGTTTCCGAAGCAGACGAAGACGGCAGCGGCGTCTGCCACCTTTACCACGTCAGGTGCCCCTTCCGTTACCATTCCCATTGTGGACCTTCCGGTATTGTCCCCTGGCTTTCCGCTTGCCCCCAGCACCGCCGCACTCGAGGCGTCGACGTCGCACTACTTCCAGCCTGGACAGAGTTTGTACGGGAAGCGCGGTCGACCCGAGGCGGAGAGCGGAGCCGAGGCCGTCAACCCGCACGGCGCCAACGTGCTCGACACGCTCTACGTGGAAGAGAATGCGCGGGTGGTGCACGGCGAGGCGGCGGAATTGAATACCACGTCTGCGTCGCCGTCGTCGCTGTCTAACACGAGCACGAGCAGTGCTGCCTCTACCAGGGCCCATCTCCTCCAGCTCTACCGCGATCCCCAGCGCTGTGAGTTAGACAAGTATCGCCGCGTCGACGTTGCGGGCTGCCGTCGCGGGCTGCAGGAGGTGGAGAGGGCCATGACGGAAGACGTGAAGGCGGCGAAGGCGCTGAAAGACGTCAGTGCGTACAACTCATGTTTCACCGTGGGTCAGCACCACCGCTATCGTGACTTTGTGGTGGAGTGGCTGAGGCACCAGCCGTCCCGCTGCGCCCCGCCTGATTCAGGTGAAGTGTTGAAGTTGGTACAGGCGGAGCAGAGACTGTTTATGGCAGCGCTGCGACGCGAGGCCACAACGCGTCTGGCCTCCCCTTCTTCTTCTCCTTGCGTTGCGTCGTTGTACGACTGGTTGACGCCCTCTCTGCTTGGCTACGCGAAACAGTGGCGCCTAGCTCGAATGCGGCAGCAACTCCTGAGCTTCTTGCGCGACGCCAAGGCGCACGAGGGCGAGGTCCTTCTCTGCTGCTGCCCGCCCGCGGCGTCGGACACCGGTGCGGAGGACACGGCGGCAGAGGCGGACTACGGTGGGGTGACGTTTGAGGACGACGGCGTCGACGAGGCCGCCAGCCACCGTGGCGCGGAAGCGAAGGCGTACAACCTGACCCCGCAGCAACGCTTTCAGCGCCGCTACCCCAGCCTGCGCGTGCTGCAGTGGCACATGGCAAAACTGTACAACTCCCAGCAGGCGAGCGCCGCACCCCCGTTTCCCTACCCGCAGCTCCGGAGCAGCGTCGTTTGTGTGCCAGCCGTGGACGACGGCGCAAGGGTGCAGACGAGCTCCCCGGATAGCGGCGCCGCAGCGCAGCGAGGAGAAGCGACGGCGTGCCCATCGCGACTTCTGCTGCGAAATCTCCCTCACTTCACCGCCGACGATGCAGGCGGAGACGAGCACGATATCGGTGAAGCAGCAGTTGAAAGCGACGAGGAAAAAGCTGAACACCGTGACCATGAGACGTCGACTGGTGCGTCTACCTTTGCCACAGATCCTGCTCTGCAGCCCAGCGCCGTGCCCGCAACGCCGATCTCCGTCGCAAGCCTGCGCACCTACGTCGAGGAGCACCTGCTACCTCGCTTCGGCTGGCGGGTGTCAAAAGTGGGCGGCACCGCCACAGACGACGCAACGCAGACCGCACCAACTCAACCAGAGGACCTCGTCGAGTCGATCTCTCTCTCCGCCACGTTTGCGGGGCTCCTCAAGCTCTTTGTCGCCCACCTCGACACTGAGGAGCCACGCACGTCGTTTCGTGTGCCGGTGCGTGTGCAGCTCACCCCGCTTACCCCATCAACGGCTGATGCGCACCGCAACTCGAGCGAGGTGGTGACACCAACGGCGCGCTTTCACGCGCATGTGGTGCTCGGTGCTGCGGTGCCGAATGTGAAGGAGAGCCGGCAGAGCGTCCAGGCTGCGGCCGCGGCGCACCTGCTGCAGCGTCATCGCAGCAGCGAGCCGACAACAGCATCGGTCTCGGCCTCAAGCAATCACAAAGGCCAAGCTCTCGCATCTAGCCCATCACAACAGCCTCCTGCCGCCACGCCCAGTGACGAGCCCGTGTCGACGCGCGAGGCACCGGAGCGTGTATCGGCCAAGGTGGCGGCGCGGGTGGAGCTGACGCGCAGCGCGACAATGCGCAACACCGTGGTGCAGAGCGAGGCTGCCGTGCACGCCGCCGGCGGCAACCGCATCAAAGCTAGCGCCGCGGCCCTGCTGTCGATGAAGGAGGCCGTCGCCGACACCGCCCCTACCTTGCCCTTCTGCGTGTCCGCCCCGCCGAGTGCATTGGCGCCGTCAGAGATCTCTGGCGCTCGCGTGGCAGCCAGCGCCGGGTCTGGTGTAACGCTTGAAATGGTGAAGATGGAGCACCTGAACGCGACGTCCGCCGCACGGCGTGGACCATCTGCTGCGGCGGGTGTGGCGGTGAATGGTCCAGTCCAGCTGAGCAAGTTTGAAATTGCTGAGCCGTGCCCGCATTTGTTGGCGGCTCTGTCGCCGCGAGAGATGCTCCAGCTGGACCTCTTGTTTGCGTGCTTTCCCGGAGCTGCCGCGCGGCTCCACCACGTGCAGCTGCGGCCGCCCGCTACCGGCGACGCCGACGCGGAGAACGAAGGGAGCGACGACGAGGGCAGCATGCAGGTACTTGCGGTGCAGACACTCACACAAGCGAGTTGGGCTCTGCTGCGCCAGCAGCTGCTGCACCGGCCTGCGGAGTCGCTCACTGCCACGCCTAGCCCGAGCGAGGTACTGTCGACGCAGTCGTGGGATCTGCTCTACGACACGTTGATGTGGCTACTCGACTCAGTTGTCCGTCACGCCGCGGATGCCCTGCGCGTGTCATCGCCGTCGTCATTGTCAGCAGGAAGGGAGAGCGAGGAGGGAGACGAGGCGAAGAGTGCGTTAGACGGCGGCGCGGACTTGTCTCACGGCGGTGATCGATTTGCCTACTTTATTCTGAGCAACCACGCAAACTTGGTGAACACAAGCGCAAGCGCCAAGGTGGACGCCAAGAGAGTTCAGCACGGGGACAGGACGCAAGAGGTCGTCACGGCAACGTTTACGGAAAGTCGCTTCGCCGTGCGTTACGTGCTCCAAGATGCCTTGGAGCTGTATCCCGACTACGAGCCGCGCATCAACATTGTTTTTGAGGCGGAAAATCTAAGTTTTCTAGAGGAGGCTGGTGGCGACGAGGCGGCTCAGGGTTCTGAGGGCAACGGCGGCAGTGAGGAAGGCGTAAACGCGGTGGCGGCGCGGCTCTACCGCGATCCTCACACATGGAGTTTGAACTCCATTCCCTTCACATTTCAACGGAAGGTGCAAAACTAAATGTCTTTGGTGCAAAACAAGAAAAAGCGAATGGATACTTTCTTTGCTTGTCAGTTACACAGTTTGCAAAGTGCAAGAGCTCTTACCAAATTGCATGGCTGGCGGCCGCTTGGTGCACAACGGTGAGCGCCTGAACAGCGATGTTGCGCGTCTTCGACAGTGCCTTTTTGTTACCGCTAGTACTCCCGATCTCAAATCGAAATGCGGAATGTGTTGCCCCTCCACTTCCCAATGACAAAAAAGAAGAAACGAAGAATAGTTAGCTTTCTGGCTGCTGCCAACTTGGCTTGCGCTGATACGCAAAGCAACTTTAAACACAGGCCGCGAAAAACAAATTTTCCTTATCAATAGTGTTGTCAGCGTTGTTTCTAGACAAACAGAGCATTTTTTTCTTCTAGACACCCGCCTTCTGTGATTCAAAAAGATGCAAACTCTGAAACTCGATGTTTGAGCACTGTCAGATGGAGTGGGTAAACGCATTTTTTTTTATTTTCCTCATTTTGCCATGTTCACTCTCAACTCTATACTCTCTCTCTCGCTTCTTCTTTTTGGTTTTGCGTGCGTCTCCATAATTTTCTTTCCGGTCGTTTACAACTACTTCTCTTGAAACACATATTGAAACTGTCAACGCAGTGCACATTTAGCGTGAAGAATCGTCATGCCGCCGAAGTTCGACCCCTCTCAGGAGCTCATCGTGATCGTGCGCGCCGTCGGTGGTGAGGTGGCCGCGACGGCCTCCCTGGCCCCCAAGGTCGGTCCGCTTGGTCTCAACGCCAAGAAGATCGGTGAGGATATCGCCAAGGCCACGAAGGACTGGAAGGGTCTGAAGGTCACGTGCGAGCTGCGCGTCAAGAACCGCGTGGCCACCGTCGTCGTCACGCCGTCCGTGGCGTCGCGCCTCATCCGCGCGCTCAAGGAGCCGCCGCGCGACCGCAAGAAGGTCAAGAACGTGAAGCACAACGGCAACATCCCGTTTGCGGAGATCATCAAGATCGCGAAGGAGTCCCAGGGCAAGTCCATGGGCAGCGACCTGCAGGCCGTCGTGATGGAGGTGCTCGGCACCGCCGTCTCCATTGGCTGCACCATCGACGGCGAGAGCCCGATGGAGGTTCAGGACAAGGTCCGCGAGGG